>JAXBDA010001284.1:0-57903 GCA_036023075.1 Gaultheria prostrata
ATCGGTCTGGATCCTACAATAATATGATGAAATGATGCTAAGCGCTCTACTTATGGTATCAATTCATCTACACTAACAACTACCATATACACTTACCGGATATCTAGCACACGCAAAAAACCTCCTATCGGGGTTTTCATCCGTTCCAGATGTCTTCAAAGCAGCTTCCAGTTCACGAGAATAATGGTCACGGCAATAGCAATTGGGCCACTCCATGAACGACCCCATCCTTCTACCACCAGAACTTAATGAGCTTGAGGACATGTCCTTCATCAAGTTTTATTATTAGCAAACCTAAATAAATCCATAATTTTCCCATCTCCTCGTAAGAATCCGTTTAGGTTTTTAGTTCCAATTTTATTTTATATGCTTCTTATTTGTCTTAACGTGAACGAAACCAAAATGATTATATTCACACAACTACTCATACATTTTAAAAAGAATCAACAGGAAAATGGTAAAAATTACACAAACAAACAAACCTATTCTTGAACTATGTCTTGAAGTCTCATTCTTTCGGTATGTGTTAATTGACCATATCAAATGGTTTTTTCACCCATTCCACTACCATAGACCATTGACATTTATTTTTGAAGTCATGTACGTGTTAATTGGCCATGGATGTGGAAATCAGCGAAGAAAAGTCTGGTGCTGGTTATTACAGGCACAGTGCATGTAAATGTTATACAAAGAGCAAGGTTTTTTTAAACAAGGAGCAAGGTTTTTCGTCTCAGTCAGTGACACGACATTGTGAATTAATAACACATCATGCTAAGCCTCACATCTATTCTGAAATTACATACACTCTCATGCTTGCAATACCTCATGCTTCAGAAAATACAACAAAATGGTGGCTCTTCTTTTATCAATGTAAGATCTATATGTACATTAACCATTGGAGTACCAATCTACTTCTCAGAGACACACACAGAGAGAGAGAGAGAGAGAGAGAGAGAGAGAGATGGGATGGAGTGAGAGACAAAAATACCTAAAAACTTACCACTTCCTTGCTTGCTTCAACGTCAGATATGGGAGTGAGAGACAAGGATGAAGCTTGAAATAGCCGATCTACGTTTCTCCTCTTCTCCCTCTGCCTTCTTCTTCTTCTTCTTCTTCTCTCTCTCTCTCTCTCTCTCTCTCTCTCTCTCTCTCTCTCTCTCGTCCGTCGTTTTGAATCAGGAGAGTACTGCCGCCCTTTTTTGGGTTTTAGGGCTTTTGAGCATGGAGGGTGTTTTGGTCCTTTCAGGTAGGCAATTTCATGTATGTGGAATTTCTTTTTTCCTTCCCATCATTCCAGTCATTTCCAAAACCCTTACCATCACATTGGTATTAATACTTTTAAAAACCTTTTTGTGGTCATTCTCCCTTAATATTTTGCGTTTTTTTTTTTCAATGTTCTCTTTTGTGTTGGTGTTTTATCTATTTCAAGGCTATTAACCAAGGAGAACTTCAAACAGATCACCGAGGAAAATGAAGTGAAGAGAATCTTGCACCCAGCGCCTCCTCATGAAGAAACAGTCGCAAAGAAGCAATAGATATAGTATATGTTATCCTTCCTATCTCCTCTCACTTTGTTATGTTATACAGTTGTTTGACAAGCAAACTGCAGCAAGCATAGTAACGAGAAAAGAGCAGTCAAATTGAAAATTGCAAAAAGGATGAGGTAAGCATATACCTTCTCTAGCTACAATAAAATCACTTTATGGGGCTCAGAAGACAGAGAACTTGATACATCACATTTTCTGCACTCTGCAGGACCCGGTAGAGATGTCAACAAATGGGAATGAGAGTAGTCTTGTTGAACCCATAATTCATATTGCAACAACGGGAAATGGTGACGATGAAAGTCAACATCCGAATGAGAAGCCGAATGTCTTGTCTGATTGCAAGGATATAGAGGTATCACATGAAAAGACCATAACAGATCATGAGATCGCTAAAGATGCAAAAGAGCTAGAGAAAGGAGTAGAATCTGGAGAAGAGAAAAAATCGGGTGAAGAATGTCAGGAAACAATAGAAAAGTCCATAGTGATGGATTCAGATAAAAACTTCACAAAAGAAATCTCACAATGTACTTTCAGGAGTCGGGTCAGAGGTGAAGCATTCAATCGCAAAGGTGAAGAAAGTCATAACCGGCAAATCTTCTCATCCTAAGACCTCATCGCCACCAAGAGAGGAAAAGAATAAGAGCTAGACTCCACTCCCAGCAGTCGAACCGGTTTCCAGTTGGTTTGATACAGTAGAATTCTATCTGTGAAAGGCTTGTTCGTAATTTCATCTCTGCTAAGATGACCATTTTTTTTTTACAGTGTGGTGGTGTACTTGTCCAAGTTGCCTTGTTCATATTGATTACTTGTGAAAACAGTTGAACGGTTTGAATTTATTTTCGTATTCGATTGTTTGTCTAAGACGGGAGAAAAACTTGGGTGTGCGTAGAGTATGGACACGTGGTGCCTGACCATGCATTTTGGCCATCCAAGTGATCCAACCCGCTAGGACACAAAACGCAGCCCCTTGAAATCGCCTTAAATTTATACTACTACTTACTCCCTCCGTCCCTTTTTAAATGTCCACTATGGGAATATATGCATTTTGAAACCCCTAAAAAATGCATTTTTCTATACAATTTTATGTTTCTCTTTACACCAAATTAAAGTGCTCAAAGAGTTCTTTAATTTGGTGCAAAAAAAATTCAAAATTTTTGAGTGGAAATATATTTTTTTACGTCCTAAAAATTACACGTTTCCCAAAGCGAACATTTAAAAAGGGACAGAGAGAGTAACATTTAGATAGAATTTCTCTCTCCTCATGCACTCCAATCTTTCTCTCTCCTCAAATAAGCTTCCCACAAGTTCGCCTGATAATTTTTACATCTGTTTTTCTTTTATGTCTTACCATTTACGGATTAACCTCTCTTAATATATTTCATTCTAATGAATTTTGTATATCTCCGCATATTACCATGTGAAATATTTTTGCCTTGTATCGAGCGGGCACAAAGAATTCTAAAAATATTTTTTCATTGTTCGGCACAACATTTTATCATCTAATCTCATTCAATCATCTAATTCCAATCAAACCGATGGTTAACCGAACCGTAGGGCTGCAAACGAGCCAAGCCGAGCTTTGAGGTGTTCGAGCTCGGCTCGTTTGCTTAACGAGCCCAAAACTCGAGCTCGAGCTCGACTCGGTAGTAAACGAGCCGAGCCCTTATTAAGCTGAGCCAGACTAATTTACATAATGAGCCTCTTTAAACGAGCCGAGCCTATTAAATGAGCCGAGCTTTTTGCGAGCCGAGCCGAGCTTTCGCGAGCTGAGCTCGGCTCGTTTAGTAAACGAGCCCAAAACTCGAGCTCGAGCTCGGCTCGATTAGTAAACGAACCGAGCCGCGAGCTGCTCGCGAACAGCTCGGCTCATTTGCAGCCGCGTTTACCAATCAAGACAGTTTTTAACCAAATTTGTAACCGCGGTTGTGACCATTGTTATGGTTGTGTTTTTGAAAAAACCGGCTGGTTCGGTTTTGATTTCATAAGATAACCGCACCGAAAACCGAACTGTAAACAGCTACGAAACAGAGCACCAAGAAAATGAGAATCTACGCAACAGAGCAACATATTTCAAGAACAACATCGAAAAAGAACCCAAAAAATCATATTTCACAACACGAAGTAATTTACAGACCCAAACCCAAAAATGAAATACAAATTAGCTTCAAAAATTCTAGAGAGAGAATCCTCCATTCCCAGCACAGAACCACTTGCCCCAGTCTTCTCTCTCTCTCTAGAAAAATCATAATTAGCGGTTAATTGAACAATAATACAAGGAATTAGAGGCTTAAGGAGGAGTTAGACGCGACATCCGCAGCAGAGGTAGAAGAAGCAGAGATTCGCTACCAAAACAATGGCTTCACAAACGGAGAGGATCTTGAAAAGAAATCCATCGACGAACCAAACCCGAAATCTGAGCCCTTTCCACCGCAACCCAGAGCTTTTCAACCTCCACCAACCACCACCGCCGCCGCCGCCGCCGCCCTTCTTCTTCCCCCCCAGCCGCTTGAAGAAGAACATTCCCGGCTTCATTTCCATCTCCTCTCTCTCTCTCTAAACTTTCCCTTTCCAACAGTCTGCTGATGAGAGGAAAGAGTCCTTTGAGGGGTTGGTTATAGAAGGTCTCTAGGGCTCGCGTAAATTTGGGGTTTGTTGGAGGGTGTTTTGGGAATTTCAAAAGTGTCGTGCCCGTGTGGAGAATAACTGTGAACTGTCCCTCCCGCGTTTTTCATTGGGTGGGACAACGTGGGGGCTGCTGCTTCTGGAAGAAAAAATTGGGACTACATCCAGTCCAGTTTTTGCTATGGAGAATAACTTATTTTCGAACTGTCCGCAAATAAGAGTTTGTAGACTGAGCATCCATGCCCTTCATTCTGAGATCCAACGGCCCAGATCAATGCACTCTCTCTCTTTATTAAAACAAAACAAAACAAAACAAAACAAAATCCACGTGTTATCCGAGCTGTTGGATCTCGGAATGGATTGCACAGATGTACTTGGTGTGCAAATTCCTTGTTTGCGGATGATCCGCAAAGAAGTTATTCTCTTTGCTATGGAGAATAACTTATTTGTGGATCGTCCGCGAACAAGAGTTTGCACACCGAACATCCACACCCTTTGTTCGGAGATCCAACGGCCTAGATCAATGCACATTCTCTCCTCATTAAAGGAAAAAAAAAATTCGAGCATTATCCGGGCCGTTGGATTCGGGATGGACTGCGCGGATGTACGCGATGTGCAAACTCCTTATTTGCGGACGTCCCGCAAAGAAGTTATTCTCTTTGCTATGTTGTAGTATTTTGTTTTGTTACGGTTTTGCCCTTTGTGCTTAAGGGTTCACTGGAAGGAGTAATTACTTTAGTGGAGATAGTTCTTTTGTATCATTGGATTTGACCGAGGTTGTTTGGTCATGTTTCTTTACTTAGTAGTGGAATAATTCTTTCTTCAATAACAATATTTTGGTCAATTGATGACAATTCAATTTGTCTAATTTTTACTTGGTCATGCTCTTTAATTTTTTTGTTTATTATATAGTATATTATTTCAATAGGATACTCAAACCATTCTTTTGCTTAAACTCATTCTTTACAAACTGTGGTATATGTTTATATTATTACTCCATCTGCCCAAAAAATAAAGTTTTAGGAAGAATTTTTTAAAAAAAAAAGATTTATAAACTAAAAAACAAACTCATTGATATTTGACAAAAAATATTTACTTTTAGGGATGGCCATTTCGTCCGATCCAAATAGGCAGGGGATTTGGAATTTTTTTCGGGGATCAGATAGGATATAGAGACAATCAAATGACCTTGTAGGCTGTAGTCAACAGTTTCAAACCATTTTCTTGAAGATGCATCCAACTCTTCTGTTGAATGGGCCTCTCACCATCTAAGCAGTATTCTAAAAATCGGTCAATTCGGCCGACTAGTCGGCCCCAAGTCTAGTCGCTAGTCGGAGGTCCCCCGACTTGATCGAAACCCGATTAGTTGGGCAAAAGTCGGCGATTAGTCGGCCAAAAATCGCTAGTCGGCAGCCGACTGACTTGGGACCGACTAGCATCTTTTAGAACCTTGCATCTAAGGTTAATTCGTTAGTAATGGTAATCATTTTTCGAAGTATATCACTTGGATTTCCTGCAAACTCCGTTCTCTGTTATATAGCAGGAGCATACACTATCTAGGCTTCTTTGATAAATATTTTAGAAGACATTTCGAGGAAAGTGTTACCAATTCCACTTAGAAATGACATCTTCTGTATGTTTCCAAATGACATCTTCTGTATGTTTAAGTATATACTTTGGAAACATTTATTCGATACGTGAACAAAACTGTATTCTTACTATATCATTTGGGTATTGAAATTGTTGGCTTAGTCCCACATTGCTTAGATAAGAAAACTTTTAGTAGCTTATATATGGGAGCACACGTTTATAAAAACAGAAGAAGTCGTACAGAATCACCTAAGACAAGAGCCAATACAGAAATAGCTGCGAACCAAGATCTCGGACGGAATCATGTCTGTATTGACACTGTCTTAGCCAATCATGTACGTTTTCTTCTATTTTTAGCTAATAAAGTAAATTAGTTGGAAGTGCTCCCATATATAAGCCACTAAAAGTTTTTTTTATCTAAGCAACGTGGGACTTGCACATAAGAAATGAGCACAGTCTAAAAGAACAAGGAAGCTTTTCAAAAAAAACCACAGAAACAAAACCATATTTTCATGTGTTTTGATCACCAATTGGTGGGGTTTTAGTTGCAAATATTCTTCGCCTTCTAGCTAGATTTTCAGGAGCAGATACGGTTTTTGTGAAGCGGAACGGCAATGGCGTGGCCCATAGTGTTGCTCAAAGAGCTGTGAATCTTGCTTTTTCTACTTGGGAGTTTAGGCCTTCTTTGTGGCTTCTATCTCCTCTCCAAGGGGATGGTTGCCCGGTTTGATTTGTATGGTTTTCTCTTATCATCTATATAATCATTTCTATCGTTTGACAAAAAAAAGAAACCCCATTTATTTTGAAATCTCTAACAAACTGGTCCATGACTAGATTTTTTTTTTTGGGTTGTTAATGGTGTTTTGCTTCACGATAATGCAAAATTTAGTTACTGGTGGAGTTTCATTGCTGCCAAGATTAGGATAACGTACTTCCATTAGTTGAAAATAATTGAAGATTTTTTGGACTTTTTTTTTTTTTTTGGCTTACAGTGAGGATAATGGACTTTGTTCTTTACTACTATACAGATTTCACGTTAACTTTTACCTCCACTTTTCACTTTTCACATCAATTTTTACCTCTATTTTCCAAAATTATATATCTTTCACTTTTACACATTAATTCTTTACCCACTAACTCTTTAAAAGGGCAAAATGATAATTGTACAAGCTTTTACGTTTCAAAATACACTTATTAAGGGACGGCCCAAAACCAAAATGTCGCCACTAAAAAAGGGACAGGGGAAAATGTTTGCAGATTAATTGGAAAACTACCATTTTGGGTATGTTTCCCAAGTTTTTGTAATGAGGCTTAGAGACACTTCATTACCATACCCTTGCTTCATCAAGGAATACTACATACGGGGTTATTGATGTAATTTAATGCATAAGGTTATTTTTAAAATGTGATTTTTTTTTTCCCCACATAGTGATGTGAACATTGTTGTTGAGTTTTCTGCGTGGAAAATGTAGTCGACAGTGAAATGTAACGTTAATTATTCCTACACAACGTGACCAAAACCGAAGCGCAGCACCAGTATGGTTTTTTTTGTTTTGATTCAATTTTTGGTTCTACCCTGTTAGCATCGAAATACTTTCCAAAAAAAAAATTAAGAAAATCACAAAGCAGTTCATAGATTTGGCGCACAAACCAACCCATAAAATAGTTATACCAATATCGTTTAAACTCAAAACTTGAACTTGTCCATCGGCATTCGGCAGACAGAAAGAACCTAGAGTTCGGGTTCATTGTATCTTGAAGCGCATTTGTTGTAACCCGGTGCACACCATTTGGTGGGGGCAAATACTGTTTTTAGGAAAGCGTTGTTACAACGCACCTCAAAAGTTTTTTTTGGAGCAGATTGTCGTAGAAGAGAAGACGACATCATCAACACACATTTTGAAGACCGGATTTCCAACAATTTGTTCTCTAAACCTAGATTCGTAACTGAAATCATGATGAGCATCAAGTAAGCTTCATGGCATTGACGAAAAAACACTGCTATTAGCCAAATTTTTAACTCGTGAAAACGATTTGGAAGTCGGAAAAACTATCCCCACTTAGGATACGTGCTTCAAGAGTTATGTCAAGTTGCAAAAGAAACACGAGCGAAACGAGTAAACACATGCCCGGTCCACCATCAGAAATCAAATAGAGACAGCATAAAACTAGATTCTTACCTGAAATCTGTGATAAGCATCAAGTAAACTACATGGCATTGACAAGAAGTCTAAAAAAACAGCTTTTTTGACAAGTTGACAACTCATGCTTTGGCAAGCGCAAAAGCAAATCGGAGCTTGGAAAATATAATCCTGGTAGAAACCGTGCATTATGGTGAGACCACGATTTATGTCTGCTTGTTACGAAATACCCTCCTCTTTCTTCTAGGCTTGATAAGCAGCTAAATTCCAATTGTTAGGCCGGGCATGAGATAAATCTACTAAGACAGCCAAAATCTTGCCTTGGGCAAAAGGGAACTACAAGAACAACACTGATTTAAAATGAAACACGAGTAAACACCAAATGCCATCAGAAATCAAAGAGACTGCATAAGATGATCAACTTCTTTACCTGCATGGCTTCATAGAGTTTCCTAGTTTTACGTGACATCACAACCTTAGAAACATTCCTCGCTAGAGTTCTGCTTTCTTAAATGACATTTTTAAGTTCCATATTCAATTCATCATGATACTTCTTCTCCAGGATTGACATCTGCATCCACCGAAATCCAAGATGAAACAAATACGCGGAGCGTGCTTAGCTTCAAAGAAGAACTAAATCCAGGAAGATATTCAGTGTTGCAGCTCCTCTATTATGTTATGAAAATAATCCAAGGGAAAAAATCAGTTAATATGAAAGACAATTTCATGTGCCCAAATTGTAACCCTTTCTAGCTGCTTACAATGGTCATCCAAAAATCAGTTTGAACCACAGTTAAAATGGATTTTGTTGGGCGTGCTATTTGGCCTTCACCCTCCCCATTCCAGTTAAGAGAGATCACCTAGGAGATTGAACCTTCTTCTTTTTCTGAGCAGCTGATAATACCTTCAGCCGGCAAATTTTGAGGATCATCTAAATCTTTCTTTCCCAAGGACTTCTTTTCTCGCAGCAGCCTGCAAGCGTCGGATGGTCTCTGCATACTCGGGAACATATTCTTTCGCCCCATTATCAACAAATGGTGATAAATGTGGAAAGAGAACCCTGCTAAGTGCTAACAGATACAAAAGTCAGTACTTGGACATCAAAAGCTGCAGAATGCCAAATGTAACCACATAAATATTGTTTAGCAGCAACTCCAATTTAGTCCTTAGTACTCAGGAGAGACATGTCATTACTACAAGCAAACTTGCCCAGATACATTTAAATTTCTCCCTCAACTTCCATAATTCTTTCATCCAGCTAAGAAGCCAAATGCAAATTGTGTTCTACCAAGGATATTATGCTTTTAACATTCTATCAAAGTCCATAGAGGAAAGCCAAGAGTGAGCATAGCCTTGCATAGTGATCCATTGTCGGGATCAATAATGTTTCCTAACAAAATTACCTTTAGTCCTCAACTGGCAATATGATCCGTGCATATGACACAACCATCTGCAAATCGCATGGACTAAGAAGCATCTCCCCAACTGTCTCTCATCCACTCATTCACAAATCTTCAGCGAGTCAAATAAGCAAGGACTCAGGACTGATTTGGAAGTCACTTACATAAGTTGTGACAATGACCAAGTGAAATGACTTATCATTAAAATTTACAAGAAGAACCAATTAAGAGGTGAAGGGGCTAGACAGGGCCGGCCCTAATGGTTGGGTTGCCCAAGCCCATCCCAAGCTTGGTTGCCCCACCTACTATGAAGTATGAAGTCATAAAAATAGAAAGGTAAAAAAAAAAAAAAACGACTTTACATTGTGTTTTTAGCTTGAATTACATCCAAAAAAAAAAAATGTTACCCAGCTATATTGTTTTATGATTTCCACGATCCGATTCAAAGAAAACAACTTATCCTTGTACTTTAACTGGGGATAAAATTAACTGAGTACAAATTCTTTTAGCAAAAAGGCCTACTAAGGTTAAAATTAATTGAGTACTATTTAACAGTATAGACATTTTAATGTTTATATCAGTTTTTGTAATCAAAAGGAATATGAAAGTAAATAGTTGGACCAAAATATGAAAAAAATTATGACAACAAAATTTAATTTGCCAAATAAAGTCTTTAACTTTTAATAGTACAAATCACATGAAAAATAACGCAAAACAAAGTAATAACAGGAGGCTTAAGCAAATTATAAAAAAAAAATGTTATGTGGACACTGGAGAGACAAAGATGAATGCAGGATGTATTCCTATCTCAACTGGGACCGCTTGCTATTTTCCGTTTAGAACAGTAGCGAGACTTGGGCTCCCTTGAACCAGATAAAAAGGAAGCAAAATGGCTACCCAAGCATCGTGCCATTGTGACTTGAACCCGCGCATTCTGTGAGGAGATACATGACTTTTCCACTGGACCAAAGTCCCTTGCTATTTTTCTGCGCGACGTTAAATATTTATTACATACTTAACGGTAAATTTTTTTTTCCTTTTGTTGCCCCATGGTGGGGGTTGCCCAAGCCCGGGGCTTGTTGGGCTCACCCCAGGGCCGGCCCTGGGGCTAGAAACCACTAATTTGGCTCCTCATTTTCCTGAATAGTTCTGAAGAACACTTGATTCAGAAACTAACAACTCATTAATTACCACTCAATTTACTAGAGAATTAATTTCGAGGATTGGAGACATTTATTGGTGCTTTCTTCTAAAAATGTTTTTTTTCCCCTTTCTAGAAGAATCCAAATTTGCTAGACAATTATTCTCTCAGGAAACAAAACAGAGTTCATCCTTTCAACTACAGCAAAACCCTCGTCAAGGAAATAGTGAATAACGAGAAAATTGTTTTGGATTACGAAAACAAACCTTGAATGGTGAAGCTCTAGCCTTCATCTTCTTAGAGAAATATGGAACCAGTGAGAAGAGTCTGGAGATTTCACTGCAATCGTCAATTCAAAGTTTAGAAGTTTAAGTCGTATAATTTGCTAAATCATGGTTAACCTTCCAATCAACAAAATGGCGTAGAGTCGTGGTCTGTATGCCTCGCAGGTTCATGAGATGTTCTTTAAAACCATTCTTGGAGGACTTCACAGCCGACTTCTACCAATATCAGTTATATAACATTGATCTGATACATTTATTTAATGTGTTAAAGTATAATTTTTTTCCCTAAAGCCTTCAATTTCCTATTGGCTTCCCCAATATGCTTTTGTTAACGTGCTCCAGTTTCCGCCATTGTAAATAAGCTCCAAGGTTGGAACAGCAGGCTCTGATACTACTGGATAAGTAGGGTAATGTAAAAGGAAGTACAAAGACTTATGGAAAAAGAAGATGGTGGAACAGAAAAGAAATGGAGAAGGAAAGAATCTTTACTAAACCAATGGAACAGCACAATGGGGAACCCTCTGTCCCAACTCTTTACAATACAATTCATTGATCCTTCACAAACTAACCACTTTCATATACAAGAATTAGCTAACTTTCGCTATCCAAAAACATATACGCTAGTAAGAGAATTGACAGTTACCATTTACTACTAGCTATTTGCTCCTCTTTAATGCTAACATATAGCACATATATAGGTACAACAAGTAATTGGAAACTGCATACACATGTACAAATTGAACATGCAATGTGTTATGTTATGATATGGCCTTGGTGAATGGTTCACCGGCACTTTGTTATGCAGCTTATGCTTATAACCTTAGGGGATGGGTTCGGGACATGACAAATAACCCTTTCAAAAACCAGAAACTTGCTTCTAGGAACCCAAATGTGAACAGCAATGGGTACTCGTTTCCTCCGTATGGTGGGATTTATAAATACTGAATCACCTGAACTGTAAAGTGTAAACCAGTGAATGATAGAGCTCATATCATATTATCTAAAAGAAGTTGGAGCAGAAACAAAGTATATTACCACAGAGAGAGAGAGGATTGAGAGAGAGAGAGGGAGTATTCTTAAATTGAAATTTCTCTATGATAGGTTGGATGTCAAAGAGAGAAGGAGGATTTTTTTTTTTTTTTGAACCGAAAACATAACCATTAAGCACTAATAAAATTACAAAGGCGACTCCGAGCAAGATTGTGAGCATATTTCACATCCTGCCGGGTGGCCTTAACAATACTAACATAACAAAAGGATGACGAGATAACATCTAAAATATCACGAATAATATTCCTAACCAAAACATTAGCATTCACCATATCCCTAAGTGCCGCGACAACTTCTATACTGTCCGTCAAAATCCGCAAACATGAAAAACCAGCCGACTTTGCCCATTTGACAGCACCCAGAACAGCAAGCACTTGTACACTTGTAGCCGATAGAGCATAAACTGGAGCAAAACCTCGAGCATACTGCCCATAACACCAGGCAGCTACCCCTTTGCAAAAATCTTTCTTCCAAGCACCATCTACCACAACTTCCTCCACACATCCACCCTCCACCTGGCTCCCCCAACAAAAAGAATATCCCCTCCCCAGGCGACTTCCATATGCTCCTCCTCCTTTATCCGCAGCTCTTCTGGACTTCAATAACATAGAAAGATTATGCTCGATATTAGCAGCACATAAATCAAATGTAGGGATTGCAAAGTCAAATAAAGCACAATTACGAGATCGCCAAATTTCCCAAATACCACAGACAATTTTGCAAACCCATTCGTCATCATCTGTACGCCTTATACACCTAAGAAACCAATCCGGAAAAGTACCCCCTAATCCCTCCGAACAAACAGTCCCCATACTCAAAACATCCCAAAGCCTTTTCGCAAATTCGCACTGGAGGAACAAATGGTCCACAGTCTCCTCAGCAGACCCACACAAAGCGCACAAACTATCATTTATAATTCTCCTCTTTTCAAGCCATCCTTAACAGTATGATCCTATGCAGGACTTTCCAGATAAACAACCCATACTTAGGGGGTAAATTCAAAGCCCAAAGCCTTTTCCACAAAGCTATAGGCAGGTGTCCCACATCTCCCGGGTACTTATTATAAACTGCCAAAAAATACGATGATTTAACCTCAACCCTACAACCCTCAGGATTATGAATGGTTCTTTTTAGAAATGAGTTTTCTTTCACGTGGTATTTTTTTATCCGCCTTATTTATTTATTTATTTTTGTAATTAACCAAAAGTTATATTGGAAAGAAAATTTTTCTAGATTGCGGAAATACAACTTGATCCATAAGATAAGATTTATTGCAGAATGATTTTTAGTGAGGAAAAATATGGTTGCAACAAGTGACAATATTTCATTGGCCTTCACGAACATATGAAAATTCAAATGGCTAATGTTGAGTGATGTCTGGTCAATGCGTACTTCTTGGTTGCCTACAATTCAAAACCGTATCATATAGCCAACAAGCAATTGTACTATATTAATACACTTTTCTTGAATATCTATGCAATTTTTACTCCGGAGTTTTACCATGACTTTAGCTCACACTACTTTTACATATCAAGTGAAACAATAAATTACCAAGGTGTGTGCGTGTGTGTATATATATATCCTATAAATAATACTCCCTCCGTTCCAAAATAATGATCCATTTTCACTATTTGGCATATCTCAAAAAATTGTCCATAACATGGTTGCAACAAGTGACATTATTTCATTGGTCTTAGGGGGTGTTCCGCTAAGAGAGTTTTTTGGTTTTTTGACTTTTCACGACTTTTTATGTGATGTATTATGAGAAAGTGACAGCCTCAATTTTAGAAATAAACTGGCTTTTTAATTTTTTTTGAGTTAGCGGAATATGGCCTTATTGTTTTTACTGCTATATTGGGGGCTGCAGGACTATATTGGGGGGCTGCAGGGCTATATTGGGAGTTGTAGGGGCATGGGAATCTTTAGTTGTTTTGGGTGTTGTGGGGATTATTTTTGATGGGCTTATTGTTTTTACAGCTGCATTGGGAGCTGTAGGGGCATGGGAATCTTTGGTTGTTTTGGGTGTTTTTTTTCGGGCTGGGCTTAATAGGTGTGTTGGTATCTTACCAACATGATTTATTTAAAAATTGAGAGGCGTGGAGGTAGGTTAAGTATTTGCGAGTAGCAGTAGTAGGAGTCAATGCACCTCCGAACCTCTCTCAATGCAATTTTTTCTTATTGTACAGATTTCATATCGGCTCCCTTGGAATTAATAAAATCTAACTTTGCTTTTAATTTGGTGCAAATAAATTTAAAAAAACATGGATGGAAGTATTTTGTTTTTCCTGAAAATTGCACGTCTTTTTTTTTGTAGGAGGACTATCTTTGCGGACAAATGGAGTTGTTGGTAGGGCACTGAGTCAGGCTCATGTGACCTTCATTAAACATGTCGGCAGTAGCATTATTTAGTAATAGTACGTTAGGGCAAGTGCAATTGATTACATAACGTCCTCCCTATTCCTATTTTACTCACCAAACCCAAAAAACAAGTTTTAAGAGGCTCCCTAAAAAGGTTGGTAAGATGTAAAATGCTTCAGTACGTTCCAAAAATCCTTCCCATTTTGGAGAGCCACTGTTCACGCCCTATCCATTTGTTTATTAATTCTCTCTCTCTCTCTCTCTCTCTCTCTCTCTCTCTCTCTCTCTCTCTCTCTCTCTTATATTATTATTTAATTAAAATATGGAGGGTAATAGAGTGAGAAATCATTGGAGACGTGGATTGATAAAATGAAAAATGTGCATTGTTCTTCATTTTCTTTTTAGAAATTTTTTTTGTTGACTTTGGAGCAAGTGACACATGATCATTCACTGCTTTTGTCCATTTTCCAGCTGCCAACATTCATTTGCTAAAATGAGAAATTCCTAAAATCAAGTTTGATCATTTACTCTGTGCTTAGGTTTCTCCACCACTGAGATAGTAATTGTTGAAGCTGAGATATACTAGATTGGTTCCACATCTGATGCTTGGCATTTTTTCTGAAAATTGTGATTCACAAGCTAAGGTGAGTTTCTCTTTCACATGTCCCATGGTCTATCTTTCTAATTGTGCATGTTTAGATATTCTTGGCATTTCTTGAATTATTTTGGCTTACAATTATCTTTCTTGACTTACTATTATTATTATTTTGGCTTTTTAGGATGCAGTGTATGGAAGATAAAGAAATAGTCTCACCGTCACCATTTCAACCTTGTGAATCATCTGATAATTCTTCTGAACAAGTTTACATTCCTCAAGTTAGAAATGACGTGATACCAAAAATTGGGCAACATTTTGAGAATTTAGATGAGGCTCACAAGTTTTACAATAATTATGCTAGAGAATCTGGATTTGGGACGCGAATTAATTCTAGCAAGAAGAATAGGGAAAATGAAATCATTAAGAAGGAGTATTGCTGTTGCAAAGAAGGAGGGAGAAAAAATACTCCAAACAATGCTGAACCCACTATACGTAGACGGGCGCTTACTAGAGAGGGTTGTGGTGCAAAAATGGCAATTGTGAAAGACAAGTCGGGTAAGGGGTTTGTTGTCTCCCAATTTATCGATGGTCATAACCACCCTCTTACAACGCCAAGGAGGGTGCATCTCTTGCATTCTCACCGGCGAGTGTCAGATGCCAAGAGAGCTTTGACACAACAATTATCCGCTGCAAATGTGCCAACATGCCAACAAATGGCTCTTTTTGAGTTGGATGCCGGAGGTCTTGAAAATGTTGAATTTTCACAACAAGATCTTTATAACGCTGAAAAGGATAGTAGAAAAGCGTTACTGGGTCAGGACGGCAATATGTTGTGCGAGTATTTTGATGATGAAGAAAAAAAGAATCCACGTTTTAGATATAAAATAAAAAAAGATGGCGACGATAGGCTGAGTCATTGTTTTTGGGCTGATGCAACTTGTAGAAATGCATACCAGTATTTTGGGGACGTGGTAGTCTTCGACACAACTTACAACACAAACAGATATCAAATGATTTTCGCACCTATCTTAGGTGTTAATCACCATGGGCAGAAAACTTTGTTTGGGTGTGCTTTCTTAAATCATGAAAATGTTGAATCATTTGAGTGGCTCATCAGGGTATGGTTGGAAGCGATGGCAGGACCCCCTCCCAAAATGATCATTACTGATCAGGATCCGGCAATGATAAAAGCAGTTGCTAATATGCTTCCAAATACACATCATAGGTATTGCATTTGGCACATTGTAAGCAAATTTTCTGAAAAAATAGGTGCAATATCCTATAAACAACATTATGACGAGTTCAAAGATTGTATATGGAACTCTGAAAGCCCAAACGAGTTTGAAGCAAGATGGGTAGATGTTGTGAAAAAAGCTAATTTGTCTACTAATGAATGGTTGCATGGCTTGTTCAAAATTCGTGAGAGATGGGTTCCTGTATACATGAAACACATTTTTTCTGCCCACATGACTAGTAGTCAAAGAGCTGAAAAAACTCATGCTTTCTTCAAGAGTTATGTGTCTCCACATAATTCTTTGTGGGATTTCGTTACTCGGTTTGATAGGGGACTTGCACGTATACAGCATAATGAGTTGGAATTGGATCATAAAGATATGAATGAGAAGCCACTCTTGAAAACCATGTGGGGCATGGAGTCGGCAATGAGTGAATTGTATACACAGAAATTTTTTTATAAGTTTCAAGAGGAGCTTTTTCAAAATAGCGCATATGTGGTAACGAAAATATTTGAGGATGAACATCGGTGTTTGTACAATGTTCAGAGGGATATGGAGAATGCTCTGAAGGGTCGTGAGGTGTTGGTAGACAAATCATCAAACTATGTTTGTTGTATGTGTAAGATGTTTGAAAGTGATGGAATTCCTTGTCAGCACTTGTTGGCCTATCTCACTACAATGCAAATTAGAAAACTACCTGATCAGTACATCTTACGAAGGTGGATGAAATCAACAATAATTGGTAGAGTTAGGGAGAACTTGGGTGGGGGGATGAAACAAATATGTGACACTTATTTGTTAGTGAGGCGGAGTAAGCTTATCATACGAGCTTCGAATGTAATTGATGATGCCGTATTAACTGAAAAGGGAAGTGAAATTATGGATGAAGCTTTGGAATTTGCTAAAAATAAGCTCGCAGCCTTGAAGATTGGAAGCGAAGATGGCAAAGGGAGTGCTATGGAAGTGACAATTCCTCTTGCAAGCCAACATAGCTGTAAAGAACCACTCCCAGTTAGGGCAAAAGGTTGTGGTAAACGGATGAAGGGAGGGAAAGAGAAGGCAGTGAACAAGGCGTTGAAGAAGCCTAGGAAGTGTACCGGTTGTGGGTTAACGGGGCAATCACATGACAAAAGAAATTGTCCTGTACTAAAGAACATGTAAGTATGCATGTAAAATTCTGTTATTTGTAATTTTAATTTACTTGTTGAAATGTTTATTGTTGTTTTATTTTTTTTTTGTCTTAGCTCTTCGCAAGATGTTAGGTTCGATGATGAGAGTGATGGCGACGACAGCATTTACTCTAGTGATGGTTGTAAGTGTTTGTCAATTAAAAAAAAATTGGTTCAATTTGTCAATTTTTGTAGCCATATTATGACGTATCTGTATCCGTGTTTCAGGATGGGAAAGCCGATCGTGAAGCACCAACACACGCTTGATGTTGTGTTCGGCTTCGTCCGTAGTGTCTATCTTCATGAAACTTACACAACGCTTCTACAGCTTCGTCCAACGTACAATACCTTCTATGCAAGTTCCCCGAGTATCCAGTAACCTCAGGTTCAGCTTTCTCCCAAGTTCAATAAATCCCAGGATTACGCCCAATAAAAACCACCCAATATGGCATTGCTGTGGAAACGTAAATAATCCATGTGTTAATATGTTAGCCGATAGGGCAAACACACGGGAAGGTAATCAGAATTATATCATATAGCAAACACACGTGGTGAATTTGAGGAAGCCATGAAAAAAAATGGCTCTGATATCTCAAGAACATGAAGGACTATGGGATGTAAATTAGTAAATAATTTGGAACCACAACAGGTTCAAAACAAAAATATTTCAAATGTGACTGTTCTAGCAGTTGACATTGCTAAGGAAAGTACACTGCTCGACTGAAACTGTAACAAATTGATAGACAAATAAATCTAAATGATAGAAAAGCCATAGTAGGCTGACTAAGTATCTCATGAATGATGGAATCCCCATACGTCACTGAAGTAAAATAATAAAGCATCTCACCAGAGGCAGGCAACTCAATGGCCTACGACACTGAAGTAACATTAAGCATAAAGTTTTGTCCTTTGAGAACACAAAAACTTACAAACAATTCGAGCAACACAAAGTACATAGAAACGCTTCAAACAAGAAGCATGGCTTGGCTCCGATCACGGAACTGTGAATGAAGGAATTATGAATCTAGAAAACATGCTTTGTTTAGTTCGTGGATTTATTGAGGGAAAATGGAAAGGGAATTACCAGTCCTTGTTTGGTAATCATGGGAAACAATGAGGAAAAGAAAATACGATAACAGAATGTGAGAGAAGGAGAATTGTAGAATCATTCCTACTTCTCCTTTGCCTGATTTCCAAGTACTTTCAATTTTCTTATTAATCTTACTTTTACCATGGAAATTAGTTTTCCTTAGCACCTCTCTTTCCTCATCCTTTTCTCTATACAACTCCAAGTTCCAAACCTCTATCGGGATCGTATGGACCATAGTTTCCCCACTGCCCCATGGCCTAAAATGTGCTAAGTTTGGGATAGACAAAAATCTCTCAGCTCAACCCGGCTTCTTTTTTCTTTTGAGTGTATTCATTAGCCAATTACGAAGTTATCAGTGTTCTATGATTAGAACCTCTGTCTTCCATTCAACCAAAAATACTTCAATTCAAACGCAACACACTTAAGTAAGGTTGGACAAGAGCCATTTGAATAGGCCAGTTGAAATCTAGTAGAAGTCTAAAAGATAAGATTCGAACCTCAAGCTTCTTTGCGGGATGTTTGGAAGAATAATGATAAAGAAGCAAGGCAACCAGCAGATATTCTATTGCTAATCACACAACAGTAGTTGTTACCTTAACCATATATAGTTTAGAACTCACTCGCCAGAAATCACTGAATGCACATTATCCAATTGTAAAAACAGGTGCAAGACAAATCGTATATGTAAATTACTGAATGCTCTGCCCTCTGCAAAGGATGTAAAAGCAGAAGAAACGGAATCCCAAGTGTAACCGCATCAGGCTTTATCCCTCTCTTTTGCATTTCATCAAATGCCTTCCGTGGAACCCAAAAATCCAAAGTAGTCCTCTCAACTGAAATGAAACACTGTAAACTAAAACCAAACACGCCACGTAAAAAAGTTGGAACCAACGGGTTTTTTTCTCTTCCAAACTTTACAAACCGAGCAAAATGGAATGAGATCTCGCAAAATCGAATGAACAAGTGCTAATAAACCCAACTCAGACGCATGCAAAACAGACTTCGAAACCCATGACTGGAAACGAAATCAGAAGCCAACAACTCAAACCAACAACCTAAACGTTAGATCAAGACCCAAAAAAATGGAGCACAAAAATAAATTCATGATCAGAAATCACTCACCAGAAAAGCCCTAATTTTTTTCTGAAAAACCCTAATTTTAGGGCTTTTCAAAACCCTAATCGAACAATGGAGAGAAATCAAACGACAGCGAGAGAGAGAGAGAGACCTGGTAGTCTGAGATGGAGTTCTTGTTCTTCTTTGAACGACGGAGTTCTTGTTCTTCTTTGAATGAGAGAGAGAGACTTGGTACAAAAGGGCTGCGATTAAAGGGCTTACAACTTACAGACCTGGAAAACCAAAAAATAGGGTTTAGATCGAAAAACAGAGAAACAGAGAGCGAGAGAGAGAGAGAGAGCTACCGGAGATCGAGAGAGAGAGAGAGAGAGAGAGAGAGAGCTACCGGAGATCGAGAGAGGGAGATCGTCCATGGAGTGGAATCGCCTTGTTCGACTTTCTCTCTCTTCTCTCTCTGGAACGACGTTCAAATGAGGAGGAAGGGTCTTGACCCGTTTGTAATATGACCCGGGTCAAGACCCGCGAGCCTATTTTTGCCCGCTTAGGATCCGCGTATTCATTTAAACGTCTCTCTCTCATCCCAGCCGTTGGATTAGATACAACAGCCACCGTTGAAGTCCGGATTTTTTCAAATCTCGGGAGCCTGGACCGGAAGGGATTTGAATATCAAACTCATTCCGGTCCAGGCTATATATATATATATATATATATATATCAATTTTTCTATTGGCCGTCTATTGACAGACGATAAAAGTACTTTCTTACTGGTAGAAAAACTCTTTGACCGGTTATGGTGTATACACTTTTATCCTATATATATTAGTCGGTGGACATATTGAGCCAGGCTCATGTCGGCATCGTCAAATATGCCGTAAATGTAGCATTATTTTTGTTATAGTACCAAGGCTTTCTGATTGAGTTTTTTTTTTTTTTTTTGTTAAAGAGGTAGAAGAATATTACTATTAAACAAAACCGGCAAACAAAACAAGCAACAAAAACCACGGCCACAAAATTGTCGGCTAAAACCACCTGCAAAACTAACAACAAAAAAAGTACAAAAACAAGTGTAGGAAAATAAAGAACGCTGGAGCAAACGTAAAATATATACTAATTCAACGAGTAAAGACAACTGCTAGGATAGAATATTCAAATGGCTTAGCCCAACTCTTTTTTTTCTTTTTTCTTTTTTATATATTTAGGCCTTGTTCTCCAATAGATTTTAGGTAGATTTTATGAAAATCTCATAAAATGGGCATTTTATGGAGAGGTGATAAAATGAAGTTGTTTTCCTAACTGATAAAATGTAGTAGTTTTCCTATAGCTTTTAGAAGGATTTTATGAAAATCTCATAAAATAACATTTACATTTTATGTGTTGAGATTGAAGTATCATAAAATATGTGAAATTTTATGTAGCTAAAATCCTTAGCCCATAGGATCAAGAGCTACGAAAAGGAGATACCACAATTCTAGATCTGTTCCATCTATCTTCTTGTCCTCTCTCTCTCTCTCTCTCTCTAACTCCCTTTTATTTGTGTGTGTGAGAGAGAAATGGGTGACATTGCTGTTGATGTTTTCCTAAAGACCTTGAAGGAGCTTATGACGAGCTCCAAGCTCGATTTAATCAAAATCGAGAAAAATCAACTTCAATCTCTTGCAGTGTTGATAAGGTACTTGAGAGGGTTCCTCAAGGATACGGAGAAGAAACGCAACGATCATTCAGAATTGATGGAAGTGGTGATGCAGATCGGGGATCTGGTTTCTGAGGCAGAGAACATTGTAGAACTGTTTGTAGTTCATGCTTTCAAGTTTGATAATGTCTCTTTTTCTCAAGAAACTGAAAAAGGGTATCCTGATCCTCTTTCCCTTGATCTTGGAATTGTCACAAAGGGGTTCAAGATTCTTACGACTAATAAAATGAAGAAAGTTTTCGGGAAGGAAATTGTCGACAAGAAAATTTTTGACAAGAAAATTTTCGACTATAATGATGCCTCTTCTCCTCAAGAAACAGACTTTCCGTTTCTTGATCCTCTTTCCCTTTCTCAAGAAACGGAAATAACGCTTTCCCTTTCTCAAGAAATGGAAATAACGTATCAAGATCCTGATCCTCTTTCCCTTTCTCAAGAAACGGAAAGAACGTATCAAGATCTTGATCCTCTTTCCCTTGATCTTGGAAATGTCGTAAAGGAGTTGAAGATTCTGATGACGAAGGTGAAGAAAATTTACGACGAGAATATTTTTGAAATTAGTGGAGTGGCAGTCAAACAACTCGAGCGAATTTCTACCGAAAGTGGAGGTATTGGTAAATTCTGCCTCTATTTTAGAATTCAAATTTACTTAGTTTTGATAAGGCTTTAGTGCTCTATGTCTTCAGTTTTAGCTATGTCGGGCTGTTATGAGAATAATATCATATCAAACATGATACTATAAGCAAAGCAAAATTCTTTAGGGACATATTTCATTGCCCTTTTTAAGCATTGAAAAATATGGAAAATAGTTGGAACACAGTTTGAAATACAGATCCGGGAAACTTCTTTTTCAGAATCGTCGTCTGATGTACATACATCGACAATTCCGGACATAGTTGTGTCTGAATCTATGTTCTAGACTTTTGGAAAAGATATTGGCTTGGTTAATTAAGAATCAAACTTTTGTAGTGTTCACTGGTAACTTACCGTTTGTAACATCAATCAGAACAAAAAATAACGGACTTGGGGTGGGTGGTGTGCACCTGGGTGCTATGCACTGTGTTGTGCACCCCCGACCGTCCAATCATATTTTGGACGGTCTGGATGCATTCGATAATTTTAATTTAATTTTGATTTATTTTTATCGGTAAAAAATCAAAACACAATCGGATGGCCGAGGGGTGCAGAGCATGGTGCATAGCACCCAAGTACACAACACCCACCCCATTTCCAAAAATAACATGGAACATAATGCTAAAGAGTAATAGGAACCGTAAAAATACACCTTAATTTAGCATTAATTCAACACCCACCCCATTTCCAATTATGTAATTTTTGGTTATATGGCTCCTTCCATAACTTTTGGCTTCGCCCTTGTGCATAACCTTCTTTTTATTTTACAATAGGAGGTTCGGGTTCATCGAGAGGGAGCAACACACCCAAAGTGGTAAAAGAGAAGGTGGTGGTGGGTTTTGAAGAGGAGGTAGAGAGATTATTAGATAAGCTTGACGATAGAGGAAAGGGCAGACTGCTGGAGATTATATCAATTATCGGCGCTGGTGGAGGCGGCAAAACCACTTTGGCGAGAGAAGTGTATGATCATCATTTCACATCGTATACCTTTGGCATTCGTGTATGGGTTGATGTTTCTCAAGATTATGATGAGACTAGAAAGAGGGCTTTGTTGATTCGTATTTTGGAATCAGCTACCCCAAAAAAACATGAAGATTATGAAAAGTGTAGCGATGATAAGTTGGGAGAAGACATACTCAAATGCTTGAAGGGTAAGAAATATCTTATTGTCATGGATGACATCTGGAGCATTGAAGCCTGGAATGATATCCAAAGATCATTCCCTAAGGAACACATGGGGAGTAAAGTATTGTTCACTAGTCGACTACTTGTTCAACTAGATGGCATCGGCTACATCCTTCATTATTTAGTTCCCTTGCCAACAAATTGGTGTTGGGAGTTGTTACAAAAAACGGTACTCCTTCCGTCCCAAATTATTTCTTTTCCATTTTTCGGCATGCAAGTAGATTGTAAATTTCTTATATTTTTCAATCAATAATTTTTTTTTTGATTTGAAAACTTTGTTGATCAACAAATTAAACTAGTTAAGATCTACCAAATAAAATCCTTATTGCATATAAAAATCATTATACATTAAGAAACATAAATAATTTTTTTAAATGACCAGAATAGTGATAATGGACAGAAAAAATTGGGACAAAGAAAGTATTTGTTTCTGAAAAAAGATAATTATTGTACGTTAAAGTTTAAAGACATGCTTCCTTATACTTGTGTCATATATATGTTTCCTATCTCTAATTTCTTTTTAAGAACTCATAATTTCAAACATTTGTTATTCTTGTCATATGAACATGTTAAAATATTATTACATGGATTGAGTTGTATGTAACTGACATTGTGGATATATAATTTTACCCACATATATATCGAACAGGTATTCGGGATGGAATGCTGCCCTCCGGAGTTGGTGGACATTGGTGAGCAAATAGCAGAAAAATGTGAAGGACTACCACTCGCGGTTGTCTCGATAGCTGGCATTCTGGCAACGAAAGACAAGACACTTGACGTGTGGGAGAAAGTTGCCAAACATTTAAGTTCAATCATTGCCAAAAACCAGGAGGGCTGCATGGAGATACTAGAACTTAGTTACAATTACCTGCCTCTTCATTTAAAAGCGTGTTTTCTTTATATTGGAGGATACCCCGAAGACAATGAAATCCCTGTACGCGAGTTGATATGGTTATGGATTGCGGAGGGATTTATTGAGCAAAGTGAGGGGGAGAAAAGCTTGGAAAGCATAGCAAAAGATTACTTAATCGGTCTTATAGATAGAAGTCTCGTACAGGTAGCTAGGAAAAGTCCCCTTGGAGGAATCAAAGCATGCCGTATCCATGATCTTCTACGTGAATTATGCTTGAAAAAAGCCGAGGATGATAATTTCTGTGTGAGAGTTTACAAGAATGATTCTTTTTCACCTTCTGCTACAAATAAGCATCGTCGCCTCTTGTTTGACCATCAGTTCTTTCAAGAGTTATCCTCAAGGTTTCAAAACGTTCGTTCTCTTCATTCTTTTATGTTCCTCCGCTCACCAGAAGGATTTCAATCAGGGGGTGAAATAAATATTTCATTCTTTGTTGAAAACTTCGAACTTCTCAGGGTGTTGAATTTTAAGCCCAATGCATTCCGAGGAGAAATAGGAATAGGACATCTAGTTCATTTTGAGATACTTAGCATATATGTTCCAAAACTTTGACGAACGTAAATTGAAATCTTCCTACCTCTTGAACCTAGAAACGCTTAATATTCATGATTCCTTTGGAGGAAGACCCATTCAGTTGCCTTCTGATATATTTAAGATGGTTAAGTTGCGGCATCTTTATTCTAAAAAAGGGGTATTCGCATTTCACGATTATTCTGCTGGACAAGCGTTCTTCAAAAGAACGGGGAGCATTGGTTTTGAAGAAGCGGGGAGCATTGGTTTTGATCGTTCCTCCAAGTTAGATAGCCTACGGACCTTGCAACGAATATGTGCTTGTGAGATTTGCTATAGATTCTTGGTAAGGACTCCCAATCTTAGGAAGCTAGGACTTTATGGAGGGCCAATAACAGACCATAATAATGTTTTGTGGTTCCACATAGAATTCTTAAAATGCCTTGAAAAACTCACTCTCTCTGGTAGCTGGGCATTTGATCCGTCCACGAAAAGCACTCTTCCGCCAGGGCTGAAGCTTCCTCTGACTATTAAGCAAATAACGTTTAAATTAACTCGGTTAAAGTGGGAGGAGCTGTCACTCCTGCAAGCCCTGCCGAGCCTAGAGGTTCTCAGATTAATAAACCAGGCCTGTAATGGAGCAGTTTGGAACGTAAGTGAACTTGAGGGGTTCCCTCAACTCAAGTATTTGAAGTTTTACGATTTGAATATCAAGAAGTGGATTGCTTCTGAAGATCAATTTCCGAAACTTGAGGTCTTAGTGCTTAGACAGTGCCGCGAACTGGAGCAGATCCCGATTGATTTTGGTAAACTATATGATCTTCGCGAAATTAAGTTAGAGTTCTGTAGTAGATCTACGGAGGAATCGGCCAGGGAGATTCAGGAAGAGCAAAGAAATAGAATAGGAGATGATGATTGCCTAAATCTCCTTATCAAATCTTATCCACATTCTCATTGATTGATCAGAGCAGAGGGAGAAGAGAGTCGGGTCAGAAAGTAGGGAGTTGTGTGGAGGGGGATTTGCATTTGGGGTTAATTAATGTAGGTTCTAGATTTCGGGTCTATGAAGTCCTTTTTTTGTTTTTTGTTTTTTCTTTGAACACAAAGAGTATCAAGTACGCATTTAAATTAAGCTGGGTATATCGTTCTTAATTTAAATTGAGTACTCAATTGTCATTTAAATGAAATGCCACTTTTCATGCCTCAACATATAATAAATTAAGAATACCAACTTTGATTGGAAGCATCATTATTGATATAAGTTGTCATATAACTTGAGTTGTTTTGTTGGATTTCATTATGTGGTGGAAGCACCTGATT
Organism: Gaultheria prostrata; assembly: GCA_036023075.1. Classification (NCBI taxonomy): domain Eukaryota; kingdom Viridiplantae; phylum Streptophyta; class Magnoliopsida; order Ericales; family Ericaceae; genus Gaultheria; species Gaultheria prostrata. The sequence goes on from JAXBDA010001284.1 coordinate 25,554, forward strand.
TTTGTACTAATGACCTAAAGTTACCCGACTTATTTTTTTGTTTTTATTTGATTTTTTTTCACGTTAGTTAATTTTTTAACAACTTTTTATTTATTTTTGGTTTGTCTCGACGATAGGAATAAAAAAAAGTAATAAAATATGACCCAAACTCAAATTTTATTGAATAAAAAAAGTGAAAAAGACAGATACTTTTGGTTTTATTCAAGATTGTTACAAGGGTTACCTCCATTACAAGAGTGAGCATACCCGTACACAAAGCTACATCAGTGGAATGAATAGTGTGGGTCTCTGAGTAATGCCTTGAAAGTAATCGCTGAAATGAGTGTTTGAACTGAGCAAAGATGAAATTAATAAATTTGGATCCTCCATTTTAGTGGCGGTTTAGAGATACGAAAGTAGACTTGCAAGTGTGTCAAAAATCAACCCCATAATATAAGACCTTTGTCTTACATTTGATGGGCTTCTTTAGCTGTTTGGTTTGTAAAAAATAGTTTTGTAAGGTATGGAGGGAGGGAGCTCATTCATAATTCATTCATATTCTTTTCTTTCATTTATAAACATCACTATGGTATATCGATAATAGTAGTAATAAACATCACTCCGCGGGAAAAAAAATCACATTAAAAAAATAACCTTATGCATTAAGTTACATCAATAAATCTGTATGTAGTATTCAATCGCAATATGCCATGACTAATACTCCTGATAAAGCGGGGGTGGTAATGAAGTATCTCTACAAGTCATTACAAAACCTCGGGAAACATACCCAAAATGGCAATGTTCCGATTAATCTACAAACATAGTTTGTACCCAAAAAAAAAAAGATTAAAAAGCTACAGATTCAACCAGATATTACAAAATCGTCGGACGATTAGCAATGAAACTCTGGTGGTTCGGGTTTATGCGATTCAAATTTAACCAGATTTCTTGGCCTCAATATTTTTCTTCCTTTCCTTCAAAACACCAATGTGAGACTTCTTCCGGCTTTCACCAATCTGTATAATAAAGAACCAAGTCTATTATTACTGTAAGCACCCTAAAAAAAGAGTCCAAAATTTATTTTTAACTGGGGGTAGTATGTTATCCTAAACAAGGCAGCAATGAAACCCCACAAATAGCTAACATTTCCGTTATCATGAAGCAAAACACCATTAACAGCCAAAAAAATTCTAATCATGGTCCGGTTTTGTAATCTAAAGTCTAAACTTAGAATCATAACTGAAATCATGATTAGCATCAAGTAGCTTCACTGCATCGACGAAAAAACTCAGCTTTCAGCCAAGTTTTTAACTCGTACTTTGGCAAGCACGAAAGCAATTTGGAACTTGGAAAAACTATCCCCACATAGGATAGATATGTCTAGTTGTCGTGTACAACCCTCCCCCTTTTTTTTCTAGTCTTGAGAAGTAGTGAAATTAAAACTTTCATTCCAGGTTCCAACAACTAGATAAATCTGTAAGGCAGCCGAAAATATTTTTGTCTTGGTAAAAAGGAAACAGCATGAACCATAACATATGATTTAAACCCCGACACACAACAACATATGAGATAACTATAGTGATTCAAAGAAATACGAGCAAACACTTGCCCCGCCATCGAAAATCAAAGTAGAGACAGCATAAAATGATCAACAACTTTACCTTCATGGCTTCATAGAGCTTCCTCTTTCTGCGTGGCATCAGAACCTTAGCCATACTGGCAACATCTTCAGCAACTTGTTGCACCTCAGCCTCAGGTAGAGATTCTTCAACAGCCTGTGTGTCCTCAGCAAAGTTCTGCTTATTCGCATTTGAGCCAGCTGAATACTGGACACCTTTAAGTTCCATCTTCAATTCTTCATGATACTGTTTCTCTAGGATTGACATCTGCATCAATCCCAAATCAGAGACGAGACAAACATTCAGAAAGTGCTTAAGTTCAAATAAAAATTAAAACCAGCAAGATTTTCTTTTATGATGATTCAGGTTAAAAGCTCCTCTATTAGAGTGCTGGACCCTTGCGTCAATCCTGCCAACTATACCTTTCGATTTATCCCGGGACCAGGGAAAAACTCAGTTATTATGTTAAACAACTTCATGACCCCAAACGGTAACCCTTGCTTGCACACACCATGGCCATCGAGATGGTTTGGGCTGCCAACCCAATTCACCCAATACAATTTCCTGATTTGTTTCTTTTTCCTCCTTTTTTTGGCCCAGGAACTGAAACCTGGTCATGAGCAGGCTCAATCAGTCTTTTTGAACCCCGAACCATCACCTAGAGCTCAAACTTCCCATTTTACATGAAAGGACCGCACAGCAGTTACACTACGTTCTATTTGCCCTTCACCCTCCCATTCTAGATAGGTAATATCAAGAAGGAGACAGTACCTTCTGCTTTTTCTGAGCAGCTTCAATAGCTTCTGTTCGGCTGATAATTCCTTCAGCCAGCAAGTTTTGAGGATCATCTAAATCTTCTTTCCCAAGACCTGGCATTGGAAGGACTTCTTTTCTTACAGCAGCCTGCAAGCGTCGGATGGTCTCTGCATACTCAGGAACGTATCCTTCTGCCTCATTATCAACAAATGGGGATAAATGTGGTGGGGGAACCCTGGTATCACACCCGAACAAAAGTAAGTAATTGGGCATCAAACGTTGCAGTTCAGTATGCCAATCATAACCTGATACACATTTTAAAGTAGAGACTCTTATTGAGTCCCCACTCCTCAGGAATGAAACGTCACTACTACAAGTAAATTGCATTGTTTACTTGGGAAAAATGGTTTCTTTGATCAGAATAAAGTAATTATGGAATTTCAAAGTATCTGGGCAAGTCCATGAGGATAGCCAAGAGTGAGCATACCCTTACACAATGCTACATCAGCAGAATCAATAATTGTTCCTTAAAATATTACCTTCCCACCAAGTACTCCTCGACTGGCAATATGATCCGTGCATTTATACTATCATAGACCCACTGCGGCTGAACATATTCTCTAGAAAGGAACCTACGTCCCTGTGTTGGCCTATCAACAATCTGCACAAATCAAAGTGACCATTTAGCAAGTGGATCAATAGTACGATACGACTCTTTAATGCCAAATTCACACGGTTTGAGCTGGGCCAGCCTATCCAAAGACAACCAGCATGACAAGCAAGTAAAAAGGCAGCCTTCCCTGGACCAAATGGATAGCAGCACTGCAACATTGTAGTTCCTATTTGAGATAGGAATTTATGCAAGCCATACATGCCCGATTACATGAATAGTGACAGACCTGATGAGTAATGCTCTGGTCAGACTCATTAAATGGAGCCCCTTCTCCCTCCCACGAAACCACACCACCAAAAGCAGGAATGACAAAAAGCAGAGACTCTCTAGGAACCTGAAACCAGAAACAATCTTCTAAAAAAAAGCATGACAAATAAATGTGACAAATCAATGCTAAGATGTACAATAAACAAAGACAAGAAGGATTATCCCCACCTCACGACTTAAGAAGAATTTTGTATTCTTAAACAGGGCCTTACACTCCCTCGTTTCTTCATCATCTTCCTCTTCACCAGATGCATTTTCGATGAGATGCATCAAGGCACCAGGTTCGTTGGACGGAAGTTGATGTTGAAGCTGAGCCAGCCTAAGTTCAGACTCGTCAAGCTCTGACCCCTTTTGGTGGGCCTTATCCTGCTCAGATCCAGATGAATTGACAGATGGAGATTCCAGTGCTGGCACTTTAGAATTAGCATCAATGAATCTTGCTAAAGCATAAAGATCTGCACAACTCCAAAAGTGTCAAATCTTATGGTTAGAACATGCACCACACCTAAAACAAAAACAAAAAGGAATTCCAGGCTACTCAACAAATCGCAAAGTCCTGACAAAAGAAATACTATTAAGAATATAACTAGGCCGACACATTGAAGTTGCTAAACAACTGTATCCAAATTGGGAAGGAGATCAGTAGACAGTAGAAAAACCATACCTGCTGCTAAAGCTTCCAGCCGAGGATCAAGAATAGGTGGATACTTCACATTGATTGAATGATATAGTTTGAAATTCACAAAAGCAAGAAGGGTCTGCATCCAAATAATATAGAGGACAGACTGAGGAAGCAAACCCATGAAACAAGGATGTACACTATTAACCTCGTAAAATTCCAAAAAACAGCACCAATGGAACTAACCTCGTAAAATTCCAAAAAAGTAAGCATAATGTTGTAGTCAACACCTTCAGGCACGACTTGCTGCAGCGCATGAGGAGTTAACCAAGTGACCTTTTGCCCCTCAACCTCAACCTACACAAATTAAGGGCAGCAAAATGGTGAGCAGGACCAAATACCAGGATAAAAAAGGTAGAAGTTCAAGGAGGATAGAAATGCAAAGATACCTAAGAGTCAATAATACAAAATGAGAGAATTTCGAGGAACATAGTAGAGTACCTGATAATATATGCCTTTAACAGATATGAACGTTTTTCGCAACTTATGAGTGCGAGATATGTAAGCCTGCCATTCATGGCTCAACCTAAGACACGGAATCAACTTAGATTCAGTAGAAAATGCAAACCAAACAACTCAGACATGTCATATGATGTGGATAAGCATAAGGTCCACAACTTCAATACCAACAATCATTCTTTATGGGTAAATTGTAAGTTCCAACCTTCGACAATTGTGGATACGCTTTACTTGGATCTTCTCCCTCTCTACAGCAGGCAGTGCAGCAAACAAATGAATCATAGTCAGACAGTCATCCAGATCCCTTAACGCATCGATGAAACTCGGGTACCTAAAGTCCCAAACACAGTAAATTGTAGGTAAAGATTTCATAGATTCTAGGAAGGCTGTATTAACAGGATGGACGTTAAAATCAAACCTCTCTCTGATAAGCATATCCAGGGTGTAATCAGGTTTGCGGGTCAGTAGACGTTCGGCGAGATCTCTGTTCTTCTTTGATAAAGCTTTTTTGACCTTCTTGTCGTATGCTCGGATGTCTCTAAACTTCTCCAAGAGTGGCTCATGCTTAAGGAACAAGATATCTTTGGTGTGATAATAAGTGTGGTGATTTCCCTTCACCTTCTTCTTTGGCTCTCGGGGAAAGATACCTTTCAGAATGCATAATCTCCTGCAAATTGAAATCGATAACAGAAAATTAGCGTACAGCATTAAACTTCCTTTCTGTCCTTTCGTGCTAATTCAAACTACAACCTTGCTTTATAAGCCTCAAAGTACCTAGATATAAACAAATCCGTACTTCTGTATGCATTTTGTATGCATACACCTCCAAACACTCATTCATGCATATCAACAAGCTAATAGGCCAATAACCTTTTAGGAATTTATCCCTCACAAGTTGTGAAGTACCAAAAGAAAAAAGTTGACAAAAGTTAGCTTACGGAAAGCTTCAAAACCAGCAACATGGGTTTATGAAACGAAATGACAAATGGATTAATAATTGTCATTGGAACGATTACGCGAAGATGCGCCTATTCACACTCTCTAGCCCAATCTGCACCAACCCATCTTTTTTACCGTGACTAAAATGGACTTAAACAAATACCAACTTCACCTTTTGTTTTTGTGCATATAAAAAATGATCGATTTTACCAGTCTAATAACCGTAATTAATAACTTTCACCCGACTTAATCTTATCGATGTTACCGGAATTTAAGACAGCAAATTCCTAAAAATACACATCCACTAAACTCTAGAGCATGTGGGGAATATGTTTCTATGCACCCTCTCGAAGGGCATTTCACCGACACCTCTATTTAACAGCGACTAAAATGTAAGCGACCATTAATGACTTCACTTCTTGTTTCTATGCGCGTGCAAAATGAACAATTTTACGAGTGCAATATCAGTAATTGGCAACTTCCACCTGACTTAATCATATTGATATTCCCTGAACGAGATTATCCATATGACGATTAACACACACGTACATCTACATCTATATCTATATCTATATCTATATCCACGTAAGAATCGTGACCGTTCGAGTGGAAAGGGATGGACCTGAAAACTGGAAGAGTGACTTGGAGGTGCTTAACAGCTTGTGATCTGGTTATGTATCTGGCCGCGTTTCCTTCCTTCTTCTTGCCCTGCATATTACACAACATTGACAGGATTGTAACTATGTAAGTACATGCGTGCGAATGTATCAATTTGAAGAAAGGAAGAAGAACAAGTGAGATGAACTTACGGGAGGCCTGTAGTGCTTCGGCATGGCTACTGGAGAGAGAGAGAGAGAGAGAGAGAGAGAGAGAGACGATGAAGAGAAGCTAGGGTTTTTGTTGGGATGGTAGTTGATGGAACAAAAACCCTAAAAGGTCAGCAATTTGCTAGTGAAGTGGGTCGGGCCGGTTAAAATTTTGGATCTGATAGCATTTGCCGAATTTTGTAGGGTTCGTGGGGACTTCTGCCCTTGATTGTTTGAAGTAGGGCCAGGCGTGATGTCGTGTTGTCTTGGGTTTGTATCGTGTTGAATTGGGTTGGTGTTAAAATGACTTTGAGTAAAAAAAAAATGAACTCTAATTCAACCTGCTCTTAATTGTGTCAATACAAACATGACATAGATTGACAAGCTTAACTTGGAAACAATCTGGTTAACCAAATATGACCCGAACACGATATTAATTGACACGATTAATTCGTGTCATTCTCAAGTTATGCGGGATAATTTGGATTAATTCTCGGGTTATGCAGGTTAATTCGTGTCATTCTCGGATAACCGTGTCGACACGAATAGACAAACAAGTTAATTCGTGTCATCTCGGGTTATGTGAGTTGAACCCGAACTCGACCTGTTTAATCGTGTTTCTCGGGTCGTGTTATATACGTGTTTCGTTTCAGAGATACTCAACACTAACCCGCTAACTTCATGTGGTGTTCAGGCCGTGTTGTCGTGTCGTGTCATAAATTCCAACCCCTAGTTTGAATTATACTGAAGTAGGTGGTATGGCTCGTACTATGCACAAGTGTCGTGCCCGTAGCATTTAATATGCATTGAGTTTTTACCGGTAGTTGGGTGTAAGGTCTATAATATATGCGATTTAGATTACAAGAATACCAAGTATACAATTGTTAAGATTTAAAGATTAGATCGATTCCTTTTATAAAAAAAAAAAAGATTAGATTGATTGTTTACAATTATCTAGAACAACCACACCAAATAAGTATAGTATTAAAATTATTAAACGGCTCATATTATTTGTATAAGATCCCGAAGTAAGCCCCACACAATCATCTATACCATAGGAAAGCAAACGAAAAAAGGGGCAAAATCGAAAAAATAAGCCAAAATTGACGTGGGTAAAATGGAAAATTAGACCAAATGTGGCAAGCCCCGAAATTGGGAAAATTAGATCAAATGTGGCAAGCCTTCAATTTTGATCAACTCTCTCTTTTATATTAACGATAACGAGATATTGATTGGTAGATAGATAGATACATACAAAGCCGGCTCATAAATTTCGGAGGCCTGAATCAAATTCATTAAACAAGGTCCACTTATCTATATGCATCCCATTTTCGACTACAAATATCCCGACCAAATTAAATGCCAAAATGTGCCTCACAAAAAGACCATTTAGCCCCTAATGTTCCTCACAAAAAGACCATTTAGCCCCTCCAATTACTTCATACCAACCCATCCCTCAAAATTTTTTTTCTATTTTTACTACATATCATCCCACTCCATTTCTTTCCCAACCTCCCTCATTCCTCCTCCTTCCTACTCTCTCTTAGGTCAGTCTGAGCATGGAAACCCATACATTCCTCTCATTCTCATCCTCTGCCCCTCATCTCTCATCTCTCTCAATGGAGAACCTTGTTCAATCAATGGAAGGATCGTCTCCCTCACTAGACATAGAATAAGAGCTCCGGAGAGTAATGGAGCAACTTACAACTCCAACTCCACCAATGGATCCACAAATACAGGAGACCGAGGTGTTAAAGGAAAGCATGGAAGTGGAGAGTGAACTTGGAATTCCAGACATGAAGATTTTCGACCAAAAAATGAGCCAAGAGTTAACCCATTAATTTGTAGGAGAGATCTGCGTTCGCTTTGTTTTCGGTAGCACAGTCCCAAAAAACATCCATATTTTCAGTAATTAACTATTGATTTTGTACAACAAATTCGGTAATTAAACCCCGAAATATATCCTAACTTTCGGAAGATAATATCTAAACCATGTTTCGACTTATAACTGCCGACAAAGTTTACATTTTTTGGGAATTGTTTACCGAATATGGTAAAGACATTTGTCGAAACATGGTTCGGATATTATCTTCCGAAAGTTATGATATATTTCGGGGCTTAACTACCGAATTCGTTGTACAAAATTGATAGTTAATTATCGAAAATATGGACGTTTTTCGGGACTGTGCTACCGAAAATAAAGCGAACACAGATCTTACGATCAAATCATTACCAATTTTCCAACTTCCTTAGTCCAAAGCAAATCGGTACCTTTTGATCAGTCTTGGTGGAGGAGAAGGGGTGGGGGTCGCCGGTCAGAATCTCGGGGTGGCGTTGGTGATGGGGGTCGGTGGTGATGGGTGTGGGGTGGGATGGATGGGGAAGTTCACTGGGAGAGTTTTTGTTTCAAATTTGGGGGGGAAATTAGAAAATGGCAATTTGGGAAATTTACCGGGATATGTGTAGCAAAAGTGCAAATTTGCCACGTCACCCCGGGATGTATGTAGCAATAGAGATGTATGTAGTGAAAACTAGGATGTTCATAGCCCCACCCCACTTATATCTTGCATACAAAAGTTAGTCAATAAGGAGACTTTATAAAAACCGTTACAAAAATTTACTATGACAAAATGTAAATCATAGTTATCCAAAAGTAAATAACCATTACAATATTCAAAATCCATCATTTAAACATTTGTCTTCTCTCACTCTTAGGAGCAAATGTACTAATTAAGTCTTCATAATCAAGTTTCTTCACCATAGCCTTTTCAATGGACAAAATTGTCAATCCATTTAATCTTTTTTTGACATGGTTGTCTGGAGATAAGTTTTTATCAGTTTTAACTTGAGACATGGCTTTCACAAAAATTATCTGGGCCTAGTATATATATGTAGGTGTCCTAAATAATTGAATGCCCAAATTTTTACATTTTTCATGGGCCTAAAATGCAGTCCATAAACCGGCTCTATATACATACTAGGAGTATTCCTATAATTTTTAGATGAATAAGCAAATACTTCTTCCAACTGATTATTCCGTGTTATCTGATTATTCCTATAATTTTTACATTTCCTCTCTTTTATTTTCCTTTCTTTTCTTGGCTATCAAAAGGAGCCTAAGTTCCAAATAGGGCTTTAAGTTCCTTTATTTTCCTTTCTTTTCTTGGCTATCATTATGATTCATGAAGTATTAAGTTGGTTTAAGAACGTATTCATTACACACAAATCGCCTTGCATTCGATCAATAACAGTGAAATGATTTGCGAAGGGAAACAAAGAATAAGGGGAAAAAAATAAGTCAATGGAATCGTGACAGCAGGGCTTTATTTATTTCCTCTCTTTTATTTTCCTTGCTGTCAATGGAATCGTAACAGCAGTCACAAACACGATAAAAAGTCATGTTGGAGTCTTTTCCCAGTTGGTCGCTTTCCCTTTGAAAACGAAAAGGGTAATCGTTTGTTGGCTTGACTAAGCTAGTGTAAGTCCATCCTTCTTCCACCAGGTTAGCAGTCTCTCTCTCTCTCTCTCTTCTGATCTCCATCGTGAGTTGAATCTGTGTACGTACAAATATTTCTCTCTCATGGTATACCAAACTTTACTCTATAATGCGATTGAACCTTTTCTTTTTTTTTATCATTCGATATATATCAGTGGGGATTAGCGGGTTAGTAGTGAGTTAGTCCAGAAGGGTAGCCCTAGAGCACAAACGTCTCTGCCAAGGCTCGAATTCTAGTCTCGGAGATAACCGCTAAGTTACAAGCCCTTCGTTAATGCGATTGAACTTTCTCCTGCCTTATTTTGTGATTGAATTGTGCTAGTAGTCTGCTTTTCGGAATTATTATTTTTTTATAATTCATTCAGAATAATCAAAGTATATTAGTCTCATTCTCTACCTTCACTGTTTGCTGTACTTCCTATGAATGGTGATGACCCAACTGGACTTGATTTCTTCACTTTGAAACACTATTTGCAAATTGAAATTAAATCTGTTTTTAATTTTTTGTGAATTAGTACTTGTTTTGATTAAGCTCATTTGTACTTTATTACTACATTTGTTTTATAAGCTATTGTGTTGTGATCGTTTCATTCTTATGATTGAGTTTGTGAGAACCCACAAATGGAAAAGTACTTATTTTTCTTAGTGCAGGGGAGTATTGTTACCGCTGGGCTACCACTCCACTTGCATTACTAACCTTTCTTGTACACAATCGTTTTGTTTAGTATATGCAATTGCAAAATTACCCTTCTATGTGCTTCTTTATTATATGCAACGACAAAATTATCATTTCGTTTATTATTTCTTAAAAGAAGGGGAGTGTCAAAATCATTTTCTTCTGATTATACCCTATATATTGCTTTAAAGCCTTTAGTTGTTTCCTTGTGATGATCTATTGAGATTGTAACCTTTATTAGAGTTTTCGGATAACTTGTTTGGATTGTTGAATTCACCGTTTATGAATGTAGTGTATGGGAATGGAGTTGTGGACGTTGGAATGGCCCACACTTTTTATTTTGAAAAAGAGGCGATTTAGGGAAAAAGAAAATTTAGAGTCGCCATCCGGGGTTTAATTTTTGGAAAATATTTGGTACCCGAGAAACAGTTTAGAAAAATATGACTCTTTTGCCGCTGAAAAGGGTTTGATCTGCGAAAAATTAGAGATTTGGGTTCGGGAGCTAGGTTACCCACGGGGAAGATTTTGTTTGAAAAAGCACCCCGCGTGCCCGGAAATTTTCGGTCTCTACTAAATATTTGTGGGATTTTTCTGAAAATGTTTTATTGAAAAACTTTATTCATAGAAGCAATAAATAACTAAAAATGACGGAAATAACATGTTTAAAGAAACAAATTGCAGCAATTAAATCACATAATAAATGAATAATCAAATGAAACGAATAACCAGATTAAAGGGACGTAACAGTAATAGAAAGAAACCAAAGGGGGTTAACTGCAATAAAACCTCTGTAAGTTTTGGTAAAACAAAACACAGTTTTCCGGAAAACAGAGTATGGAAATCAAATTCTTCCCCTTATGTCGTACGGCATACCAAAATGCACCGCACGGTGTCACTGTATAAATATTTTTCAAAATTCGTTTTCTGATCAAGGAAGAAAACGGGTGCTTTATCAATGTAAAAATTTGTATTTTTCAATTACACACCTTTTTAAAAGACTTGTAATGTATCTTTGTATCTCTTAGCAAAGCCAATGTCGTGGAAAATATTGAAAATGTTCACGACATTACTCTAGAGACGAGGACAACCCACGGGTTGTACGGTTTGTTGAAAGAGCTTGGTTTTGCTGTGCTCAAGGGACTTAATATACCGACCAAAACACTTAATATACCTTTGGAACGAGAATGAACTTTCGGTTTGTAACACTTGGTGGAACTTAGATGTGGGTTTTGTGATTTTAAGAGTGGTTTTGGTAGTAAATGGACTTTGGGGAGTGGAGATTTTGACAGAGTAACCAGAGAGTAACAAGTTTTGAGAGAGGTTCTTTTTCGTGGGAATCGATTCGTCTGTCCTCTTTTTCTTTTCTGTCACCGAGCTCGGTTCTAATAGGCGTGAGGTTTGAATGAGTTTACAAGTTAACCTAGATTCTTACGCTGAGAAGTTGAGCTACGGGTAGGTTTTTGACGTGCTACGCCATCGCTCTGAGCTGCTGGAGCAACCCGGGAATCGTGGGATAAGATAGATGGTGCCGTACGGCGTCCATAAGTGAACCGCACAATGCACATAACAATACCGCACGGTATAGGTGGAAATTCAAGCCGCACGATTTTAAGGATGGGGTCGTACGGTTCATGCAAACTCACCCTTGACCCTTTTGACTTGTTCTGGACCCAAAGGATCGTTCCAAGGCATATTTCGCGCTCTTTTCATCATCGGGGATGCACGAGTCGTCAAAATTGGGGTGTCTACAGGAGTTCCAAAGCATAATTCGGTATAGGACCTAAGAAGCATGACACAATCCGTGTGCGTGTATGGGAACGGAGATCCAAAGCATGGTACCCAAGAAGCATGACACGATCCAAGCACACGGATATGACATTTCCTCAAAAATTAAGACATTGACATGTTGTAGGCTCATCGAATAAAATATTGTATTGTAGAGTAATCATGAATTTATACACAAGATCACACTCATTGTCTCTAAGATAAAGCGATAAACAAAATATAGTGAAAAATCCTATTTTGCTAGCAACCGAATAATCAAGCAATATAGGGAGAAGAATAAACGATGAACACGCAATATACGTGAAAAATCCCGAATAGAGTAAAAACCATGGGAAGATATCAACACACTAAAAATAACATTGTGCGGTTACAAATGACCTTAATAAACAATCATGAATCCTCACCGACTGACCAAAGGTGATTGCCAATCCTCGTTCACCGCACCAAATGTTTGATTGCCGAAACACCTTGAATCACTCAAGCCTTCCGAAATACTTCCAAAAAAGTAACATAATAAAAGATTTATGACCAAAGCTCGATTTCTTTTTGCATCAGCCGTGACCTCTGTGATGTCGCCCCTTACCAAGCCGCAGCCCCGGGTTTCTATCTTCTGATGCGTGATCAACAACTTTTCCACAAACTTCTCCTCTTTATAATGTGACCGCTAATAGCCTTTCCTTTTGAGGAAAAATTCCCTTATAGAGTAATAAACTTCTCATTATAATGTGACTGCTAATAGTCTTTCCTCTTGAGGAAAAATTCCTTATAGTAATAAAATCTTTCCAGTTTGATTAAGCCACAAATTACCCCGTCCAAAACCTTCCAAATATTAGTGCGCTTGCACTTCTTTGCCGAATAAATGTGGTGCACACTTTGATTGACTACATGCTCTCGTTACAAGATATATTAAATTCCTTCCACATCCTATACAGACACTCTAAAAGATAAGAAAAGAAATTACAATTTGAAAAATAAGGATACACGGAAATGTGTGTTATTGACATGAAAGTGTCAACCAAAAAGGGAGCTCGGCCTATAGAGCTTACAATCTCCCCCTTTGGCACTTCCATGGCAAAACACACTAGAATAAATAATTTATCCCCTAGAATGATGGCCACCTATAAATCTGTTGCACATCCCTTGAATGTCCAATGAAATTTCTCCCCCTTTTTGTCACGGAATGGAAAAGGTAGAGGAAGAGTTGGACAATAAGAACAAAAGAAGTGAGGAACAAGGCAACAAAAATAGAGCAAGCAAAATAAGCTCACCAGCAGCATAAACAAATTAGATTGCAAAGTCCCATAGCTAGCAGCCATAAACCACAGAGAAAACATAGTAGAAGAGAGAGGATTTTAATGTGAAAGAAGAGAATGGAATTGGGAAAGTAGAATAATATGCTTAAAATTAAAAAAAAACTTTCACAATTCTTAACCCCTCGTTACTGTTACCAAGTGAAGAGAAGAAAAGGAAACTAAAATTTTTAAAACAAGGAAATAGCAGAATAAGAAATTCACTTTCTCATTTTTTTAAAATAATAAAAGGGTTTCAAAACATGTGACTTGCCCGTTAAACATGCTCAAGCAATGTATATATATGTGTGTGTGCTTGGAAGAAGAAAAGAAAAAAAAATAGACAGCATGAATTGCCCAACAACATGCTTAAGCAAACTGTTGAAGGCGCGCAATCAAACACTTCGCTGAAAAACTAGCTGTAAAATAATGTCTGATAAAGCCTCGAAACAAAATCACGCAACATGGCATCAAACCGACTGAGAAATAGAAATAAGCATGTGGTTATAAGACTTAAGTAGCACAATATAATCAACATGCATGGGCAAATCAAATAAGACCAATCAAGAAAGTATTGCAGAATTAAATGCACCATGACGTTGAGTCTATGACAACGGTGAGTGTGTGAAACACGTCATAGGAAATAAAAATCACCATCCAAGTATTCGAAAATTCTCATGTACCCTTGGACTGCCAAGCACTCTCCCCCTCACGAAGTCAAACCAAGCACCCATCAATACTAGTAATTATGTCCCACAAAAAAATATAAACAACTCTCCCTCAACTAAGGAACACATTTTTTCCTTACTAATATATATTTTTAAAGTATTCTTTTTTACCCCACTGCTGTTTGACACGAATATTCAAACTGGATAAAGCCGAATGGATCCGGTTACTAGGCAAGTGGTCCAATATGAATGCCTTCACAAGATCTATCCACTTTTTAGCACGAACGTTCGGACTGGATAGAGCCGGATGGGTCCGGTTACTTTGTGAATGTCTGGATAGACATTTTAATCTCACCCACAACTCATGTATATTATCTTTTTATTTCTTTAGCATAGCAAGACATAAATCTCCGTATTAAAAAATAATGCCAAAAAAAAAATGTCAATCGCCTAGGAAAAGTACGAGACATATCCAGGTGCAAGAGAATCAACTTGCCTTGTTAAGTAATCTCTCTAACTCTGACGTGTAGATGTGGAGATCATAGAGGCGTGTGGCATGACACATTTAACTCCTAAATACATCGCAAGAAAGAAATCAAAGAAGATGCTCATGCACTATCAAAGATGCCAAGATGCTAAGTCTCATAGCATCAAACTCAAACCTCAAGGCATCCACAGTGCAAAAAGAAAAAAAAATTTAGAGGATTTTAAAATGTTTGAATTTTTTTATTTCATAAGAAAATATTAAATAACTCAAAATCAATAGCAATAAACCAGCGAAGCTACACAAGAAAAAAGAACAAAGAATACAAAATAATAGTAATAATAACAACAACAACAACAACAACAACTACTTAACCCATAGCTCTAGGTACAAGATAAGCAATGAATACTAACCTAGACTATGGACAAAAGACCAAGCCTTAAAAGGCAAGGTCAACTCTTCCAGATGATCTCGTGTCATCTAGAGAGTTGGTGGACAAAGGCCTCGAATTAGAGCTTCTAATCCAGATAGGTCTAGTCTTGACCTTCTCAATTTCTTTAACATTTTTAGACACATGTTTAGGGTTCACATTCTTATAATATCCATGAGAAATCATACTACGTCTAGATATTTGACTTCTACCCCCATAACTATTGACATGATGATATCGCGAGGGAGCATTGGGGTACCCATGGAGTTTAAAGCAATTAGGTTGAATGTGACCTTTCACTCCACAAAAATGACACGTAGGCACATGTTTGCCATAACTATGAGAATATGCCAAGTGGTTGTGTGAAATATTTGACGTATTCAAATTCCCACGATGAGGTCTAGGTTTCATGTTACTAACTTGGTCATAATTATCTATATTTTGAGGAGTATGAACATGATTTGTGACGGAATAGCCATGGAGTTTATAACAGTTTGGTTTAATATAACCCGTAACTTGACAATAATGACATGTAGGAATGACTTTTTTCTTGTTTGTCTTGCTAATGTCATGAGTCTTCTTAACGTTATCATGAACAATAGGAATAGCAGGAGGTTTAGATATTACCTTGTTAGGCTTTGTTTCATTAATTTTACCTCCATTTTGTTTTGATGTTGACTCTCCAAGAAAGCCGAGGTCTGCCTTGTCACTGGATGGCATTTGCATAAGAAGCATGTCATCCAAGGCTTTTGATCATGCATTGAAACACTTAAATATGCTATTAGCACTTGCAAGTTCAATTTTGGGTAGAAAGTTTTGATCAGTCAAGGCGTTGATTTTGTCTTTTAGTCCTAAAACTTCCTTTTGTAGCATGTCTCTCTCTCTCTCTCTCTCTCTCTCCCCTATGATGAAAGCTAACATACCTTTGGGATCATCATACCTATTTTTCACTTTTGCCAACTCCACCATAGCTAACTTATACTTTGCAGCCAATTTAAGATTTACCTTGGTGATCATGACACTTTCTCGATATAATTGATCATATTTTTGTCTTAACTCCTGATTGTCCTCAAACTCATCTCCTTCTTCTTCGTCACTATTATCCGAAGATTCCTGGTCACTGGTTTGTGAACTTAATGATGCCACAAAAGCTATGAGATTTACCTTGTCTTCTTGTTCTAACTCAGATGTACCAAAATGACTATCATCGTCCCAAGTTATATTTGCCTTAAAACTTGTCTTTCTTTTTAGCACATTGACACACTCATGAGCAAGATGACCATGGTCGTGACACTCATAACAGTTAGGCCCCAACAGTCCTTTACAACAATTTTTCTTCTTACCACTAGATAAATATTCTTTACAGTTACTATATTTCTTTTTATTGTCAGAATTACTTTTTATGGCTTTCTTTTTGAATAACTTTTTTAAACTTTGAAAAAATAAGTCCATGGCTTCAATATCATACTCAGTATCATTATTGCAATCTGAATCTGTCTCATCAATTTGAGAACTTTTAAAAGTGATCAATTTATTCGAAGGTTTTGTTTTCAATTTGTGAGATTCAGATTGCAACATATCCGCCTAATATGTTTGAAGAAGGCCTACAACCTCTTCAACGGCCTTTTCTTTAAGTTTACGTTTACCTTCCAGCATAGTGACCGTAGTCTTAAATCTTTCAGGCAACGACCTCAAATTTTTCTTAACAACACGAAAAGAAGCAATAGGCTCACCCAGGGTTTCACAGCTATTGACAATAGCAATCAGCTTAGAGTAAAATTGGTTGAAAGTCTCATCCTCATCTATTCTGATCATCTCAAACTCGGTAATTAGCCTTTGTAATTTAGATTGTTTAACCACGTTTGTTCCTTCATGACAAGTTACTAAAATATCCCAGGCTTCTTTAGCAATTTCGCAATTAGCTATCTTACGGTGTTCATTAACATCAACAACACTAAATAATATGTCTAAAGCACGATTATTGGCTTGAAGCGCTACTTTTTTCGTAACATATAGTTCTGAAGTAAGTTTAAGAACTTGTTTCTGAACTACGGTTTTCATGGGATAACTATACCGTCTAACGCATGAATTCCAAATTTCCTCATCAACTGATCTCATTATAGCTTTTATTCTTGATTTCCAATAATCAAAATTTTCGCTCTCTAGAACTGGCATGCGACTAGATAAATTATTCATATTTGTGTTCGTGTTCATCTCAAGACTAAGGAACCACTCTAGGAAAAAATCCTAATATTATGAGCGACCTACTCTGATACCAATTAAAAATCCTATTTTGCTAGCAACCGAATAATCAAGTAAGGGACGAAGAATAAACGATGAACACGCGATATACGTGAAAAACCCCGAATAGGGTAAAAATCATGGGAAGGAATCAAAACAATAAAAATAATATTGTGCAAGTTACAAATGACCTTAATAAACAATTGTGAATCCTCACCGACTGACCAATGGTGATTGCCAAATCCTTGTTCACCACACCAAGTGTTTGATTGCCGAAACACCTTGAATCACTCAAGCCTTCCGAAATACTTCCAGATCAAAATCAACATAATAAAAGATTTATGACCAAAGCTCGATTTCTTTTTGCATCAGTCGTGACCTCTGTGAAGTCGCCCCTTACCAAGCCGCAGCCCCGGGTTTCTATCTTCTGATGCGTGATCAACAACTTTTCCACAAACTTCTCCTCTTTATAATGTGACTGCTAATAGACTTTCCTTTTGAGGAAAAATTCCCTTATAGAGTAATAAACTTCTCCCCATTATAATGTGACTGCTAATAGTCTTTCCTTTTGAGGAAAAATTCCTTATAGTAATAAAATCTTTCCAGTTTGATTAAGCCACAAATCACTCCGTCCAAAACCTTCCAAATATTAGTGCTTTTGCACTTCTTTGCCGAGTAAATGTGGTGCACACTTTGATTGACTACATGCTCTCGTTATAAGATATATTAAATTTCTTCCACATCCTATACAGACACTCTTAAAAGATAAGAAAAGAAATTACAATTTGATAAATAAGGATACACAAAAATGTGTATTATTGACATGAGAGTGCCAACCAAAAAGGGAGCTTGGCCTATGGAACTTACAAGATACCAAGCAATGATCATTATGTATCCAATCGTGAACTAAACATCCATGATAATTTGGACTTTGTACCATGTTTTGGAAAATACATTTTGACCTCCTAATGTGTCCCAAATGTGCATGTATAAATAAATTTAATAAAAATTTAGACACGTGTTCAGGCATGTTTAACACGTGTTCGCTACGAAGCATGGACACGGATACGAGATATGGAGGCGACACAGACACGTCATTTCTTTGAAAATTAGGATACCGATATGTTGAATGTAAAATGCATATGTATTATAGAGGTAGCTTATGAAGTCCCATAAAGGCCTGAAAACATTATTTACTATCAAATTGAGAACAAGACTACTATGAATATACAAATCAACATGTACGTACACATAAATTATTCATCTGAGGAAATTTTCACTCTGGGCCGAACCTTGAACATTACATTTTAATCTTTTATTGCGTCCTTAGCATGTTCCAAGAGTGTATCCACATTATGTCCAAGTCTAAGTAAAAAATTATAACAAAAAAAATTGGACAAGTATTTAGGCATGTCCAACATGTGTCTAGTGGAGTGTCGTATCCGTGACCAACACATGGACACAGATATGTGAGTCCAATAGACGGGCCCGTGCTTCTTAGTGTGTCCAGTGAGTGTCATGTCAGTGTCCGACATTTGAGGCCACTAAATGCGTCAGTGCTTCTTAGTTTTGACGTTCCCAATTACATTGCAAAACTGAATGTAGAACTAAACAACGCTCATTTTTTGTTGTCTTGTATTTGAACTAGCTTGGAGACGATGGCCCAAGAGGCAGAATACTTCGCTCCTGATATAGATGTTTCCAGGCTAGTCATCGGTCCAAAGCTAAAAGAAAAATTCAAGGATTTAGAGGGGATCAAATTTGGTATTGATTCAACAAATGAATGGAAGGACGAAGAGATTTTGTGCAGGGAGAAGCTTTGGCTCCGCAAACTGGAGGATTTAGAATCTGATGGAGCCAGGGATGCATATATTCGGAGCGCAATCGAGTGTCTATGCAAAAAGGTATCTTGCTCATCAGTTGGTGCATTAATCACATTGGCTTGGAACTTGGTCTCACCTGATAACCCCAAAAGAGATGTTTTCACAAGAAATGATACTTATGTCAAAGAGGTAGATAAGTCGCAATCAACTCTCCCTGAGAACGTATTCATAGTTGTGGAGAACGCACCAGCATATAAATTGCCATATAGTCATGAGAAGAAGAAACAGGCTGTTGCATACGTAGCTGGTTCGGCACTTCGTTTGATCACCAAACCGGCTGAGAATTACATGAAGGCATTCAATCACATTTCTAGAAGGTACAGAAACTTCTACGGCGAGGAATTTCCGATTGAGATGAAGTTGGATGCAGCTTGCGTTCGTGGGACACATCATCTGCTGCAGCAAAAAATCTTGAAGAACTCTGTCATTCCATTTCTGTTCCACTTTGATGAGTTAGAGGGCAATGACAAATGCATGTGCAAGATGTTGTATGAGCAACATTTATCTTATACTGGAATCCATGCGTACCCTTTGTTTATCACAGCTGCAGAGACACTGAAACTCGACACCGATGTTTTGATGGCTCTCCTGAATCATCCGATGACAAGTGATGGATTGGAAGTGATTCAACATATCCTTGACCACTATGAAAGGCCTTATGAAAAGCATGGAAGTAATGCCAAAAGGTAAGTTATGTATTGATATTACCCCTCCCACTATTGTTGGTTCAGGAAAACTTGTGGCCTAAAGTGACTACTATTTAAGATAGGCCTTTTTACGTTTTTTGTTTTATTATTGGAGAAATATCTTATTTCTGAGAGCTAAAATCATTAATTAAATCCCTCCGCTGATGTTTTGTTAAGAGCTCAATTTTTAACTGATAATAATCCACTTAAGAGTTATTGACATTGTGCACAAACAATAATAACATGTGCTATTATACAACTAGTAGTTACAGTTATTGTTTGAGGTTCCTTCTGACTTTGGGAAAAGCACAGCTCTATTTCTGTACGGAGTTTTTTTTTTTTTTTTTGCAAAGAATTTCTAAAATCTTCTGGGTCTATACTGGTGATATAAAAATTTGGGGCCTTCAAAATGTAGGGTCTGAAGTTTAGTTGTCCTATGGTGCTGCCAGAGTTCCATTGTCAGGGACTTAACTCTACTGTCTTTTGTCTTTGTGTAGACAGGAAAAACATTTGCAGAGGACATGGAAGTAGGCTAGGCTTTTTGATGAGAGGGTCTTTGCCGACCTGCAGACCAAGAACTCTGGATTCTTGGTCACAGTCTTGGCATACTTGAAGAGTATTCTTGGAACTAGTGGAGCTGAAAGCGTACTCCGAATCAAACAAATTGAACATATAGTTGAGAATAATGGGCCTCGTTACAAGGCAGTCGCTACCAGAATTTACAAGTGGGTTGCTATGCGCAAAGCGGCACCCGAATGCAGAACGGATGAGTGGAAACGCATGGAAATCGATGTTGAAAACTATGTGAAGAAAAGAAGAGAGAACCATGCTCGGAACAAGCAGTTGGAGGCCTAGCCTAGCACAACCAGCGAAGATGAGCTAAGAAATCGGCACCTTGTTGTCGATCTTTTCTGGTAATAATCCTTTGTTACTAGAATTCGATCTTTGGCTAAACAAATGCGGGAGGGTTTGATACCTGAGTTCTCTTTGCGCTACTTGGTTCATGTTTCGTAAAACAAGAATTAGTTTATCGTGGCTTGGATTTTGTTTGTTTGTTTTGGTGATAACATTAAATCATTAATGTCTTTTTGTCAATCTGACTTGATGAGATCCAAGGTGCTTTTTATTACATTGCTTGACTCTGACCTGCACTGGAATATCAGCAAAGACACTGAGACTTGACCTCTTAATTTACTTTGCTGAGCAAAGCTGGTTTGTAGATCATGATATGTCGAGGAAGAAAGGGAACTGAATTCACCTTGAATGGATGGTCCTCGCCATGTTTCCATAAAGGCTGGGCCATATTGAATGAGTTGGTTCTTGGGCTTCGGCCTAGCAATCATTCGGCCGAGTCAAGCTCAACAGGCATTGGGCCATACAGAACGAGTTGGGCTTGTTCTTTGGCCCACCCTCATTCGGCCCATTAGCCACAATTATAGGCATGGGCTGCTCCCTATTAACTAGCCCAAGCCGACGGGTCTTTGACCTGACCCTTATCGTATTCAGCCCACTACATACCGTGTAGACATCGAGATATGAGATATCCACATGTTTCTTACGAAATTGGAGGTTTTTTTTAATTTTTTTTTTGAACGGCGAAAAGATGGGAGGGGGCAACTAGGCAACCAACGTAGCAACTTCCCTTGGGCGTGACCATAGGGGCTTCCGACCCGTTGTGGAATATCTGGTTCAAGCCATAGCTACTATCCGGAAGAACATGCCGTGACGTTTTACAATATCATGGGTGCAATTGGATAAGTGCTGATTCACAAATTTTTAAAGCAAAGCATATGTTCCAGACAGTTCCACAGTCCAGTTCTTGTCGATTTCCCGTAAAATAGGGTATGGGGTTACACTTACTTGTGGGCATCGAGGCATACATCAAAAATTTACATTTCTGACGTATCAAAAAAAAATACATCAACAATGTTGTTTGGGTAAATTTCATTGACACGCCCTGATGTTTTTCTTAATAACGAAACTCCTTGTGATTTTAATGTTCATTTCATTGTCAACTGGTCAACCACAAGTAGTTTACATAAACAAATTCACCTGTTTTAATAATAAAGTAACTAATAAAAAACTTTCAATTCTCAATCTTTATAGACTAAAACAATTCTTTCAACGAGTAAAAAATAAATGGCTGTTAAAAAATTCTTCCTTTTTTACATATCAAAATACTACTAGCTCTTAGCATAAGTAAAAGAACGTCAATTTGATTCGAAATAAATGAGTTGAATCATGAATTTTTTGATATAATTCAATTTTGGTTCATCCATCACGTGTTTGGACAAACAACCGTTAATTTGAAATATTGGTGAAATGCACATAGAAACCAAAAGGGGTTCACTGCCATTTTTCATATGTGAAACGGGTGTTTGTCTAAGGAAAAAGCCCCGAGGGGTGTCTCTCAAATTTACCCATTTTGGTTTCATATTTTCTCTATGCAAATGACCCTGGTTTAAGACATTTGAGGTAGAGAAGAAATACATCTCTGGACCAGAACTAGAAAATTTCACATTTGGATGAAACAACACGAGATGTAAAAGTTTAGGAAAGTTGGTATCATCGTTTAACATTGGTACAAAATCAAAAAAATTCCAGGCCAGAGAAGACCACAATATTATCGGATTCGGGGAGCCTGTAGCGAGTAAGCTCATTACACTCATGTAGTGAGCAATCACGGCAGTTCGTTCGGCAATCGTGTAGTGAGCAATCTGTGCATTGCTGGCTTCGGGTTTCACATTCACGATTTTGTAAGGCTTTTAGATTTATTTTGCGGTTAGTTTAATGTTAGTAGTTAAATGAAGAAGTTGCAATAATTTTGGCAATAAATTTAGTTTTCAAAACTAATGAAAGCTGTTGTAATATTGCCGCCTGTTTTAGTAGTTATTTTAAAGAATTAGTGGTATTTTATTCAATTTGCAATTTAACCAAACCGGACTGGTCTTATGGATTGGTTGTGGTATAGTTTCACATGTGTAACAGTCTGATTATAGTTCTCAGTTCTTTGAAACCGTTAAATATGGATTTGGTTCCTAAAAATTTCTATTGAACCGGTTCAATCCGGACCATGTACACTCCTAGGATTGAACTCGGGATTAGTCATGTGTTTGTCTAAATAGCCAATGGATTACCCGGGGATGGTTTCAGTTTCGTGCTTCGACTTTTATTTGCATCTTAGGTACTAAAAAAAAGTTCAATTTCGTGCTTTAGCTTTTAAATCTAGATACTGAAAAAACAAAAGTTACATGTCTTATATATTGAAAGAAAAGGCAAAATGAATGGAAAATGAATGATTTATAAAGGATTTACCGTCGCAAATGGCACGCTTACCATCACAAAATGGCAAAATTCCAGTAAGTAAATACCGGGGCAATATTCAAGCATTAAAGTGAATGTCACAAGTTTACGGGCTTCTTGTATGAGTTCGAGTCGTCGTACCAAATTCTTAATTTCTTTGGATCTATTTACGAGCCATTGGTATGATAAAGAGTTTTCCGATGCCCGGTCGACAAATTCACAGTACAGAGAAAGGAAGAAATGACATTCTGGAAAGATGTTAATGGACGCAGTACAAGTATGATGGGCTTTGTTTGGTGAGGTTCAAACCCAACCAAACATAACCTCGGGATTATTTGCTCAAGATACTTTCTGTCAAGGCAAATCAACACTAGACCGGCATAGAATCCTGCCCAGATCTAGTAGTAGAAAATCCCAAGGAAAACCCAGCTCAAATCCTAAACAAAATCGCACAGATGAAATATGAGAAACAACACCTCTAAGCACCCACAAGGGATGATGAAGATCCCAAGCAGGGGATAATCCCAAAAGTAAAGGACATAAGGTTTAATCAAGAAATCTGCACAGCTGTTTGGAAATGACATTAGAGTTGTCACCTTGCTTTGCACATCCTAGAGTCTCCATTTTACTGTACAAAAAGTAAAACATAATTGTACTTGTGGGAGGAATAATTTGCAGGATTTTAGCTCAATTCTAGGGGATTGATATCGCACACTCTGTATCCTGGTGTATCTTGATATTAGTACTATCTTTTTTGTCTATATTAGTTGAAGTTATTAAGGCTATATTCGTTTTGATAGTTTTGTTTTGTTTATAGGGGTAACAAGTGGAGAAAGTAATAGTGTAATAACTAGAGATAGAAGTAATGAGTGAAGAAAAATAGAGATAAAAATGAGAATAATAATTAAAAAAAGGAATAATGATTAGAGAGAAAAATAGGGTAATAATTGAAAAACTAAACTAAACTAAACTAAAATCTCTAAATGAAGAAAAAAAATTTATGCATCCAAATTACATAATTTACATTCATACTTGTATTGAGCACAAGCTCGTGTGCATTGCACGCATTGAACTCAGTAGTGGATAATAAAAAGCGAGAATGACTTAATCAGTGGCAAAAAAATGGAATTTTGTGGGTTGGCACGGTGCGCTGTAGCCACTAAGGGTCAACTACACAGGACAATTTCACGGATCTTCTTCCACATCTAGAAAACGGATCACAGATCGTGCAATAGTTCAAATCATATATTGAAAGTAACAAGTATCCAACATGATTCAGTGAAATCTAGTTTTATTTCAGAAGATAGATTTTAACCAATTGAAAGGACCTTCTGATCAATTTATAAGATTATTTACTCATTGATTAATTCAAATAGAGATTCAACAGAGAAAACAATGATAGATTCTTTGAAAACTTTGCGTTCTTTAAAATGAAAGAGCAGAGAGAGAATCAAGAACAATTTCTGGACTGCCCTTATGGGTATTCTTCAATGTCCCAGCTAGTGTTGCTTACTACTTATGTGGAATTAATTTTTTCCTTATCATGAATCCGGTTATTTCCAAAAATCTTCTCATGAGATTGTCATTTTTACTTTTAACTACCACTGATCCGTCATTTCTCAAAAGGAGTCCATGTTCTCCTATTTTGTGTCACCTCTGCTTTGCACATCCTAGGCCTTTTTACTGTACAAAAAAGTAAAACATAATTGTACTTGTGGGAGAAATAATTCGCACGATTTTAGCTCCAATAATTCTAGAGAATTAATATTTGCACTCTCCATCTTGATATTGGATCTACTTTTTTTTTTCTCTATGAGCTAAAATTATTAAAGCTATATTCGTTTAGATAGTTTAGTTTTGTTTATAGGGATAATAAGTGGAGAAAGGAATAGTTTAATGACTAGAGATAGAAGTAATGAGTGAAAAAAATAGAGAGAAAAATGAGAATAATAATTGAAAAAAAGAATAGTAATTAGAGAGAAAAATAGAGTAGTAATTAAAAAACTAAACTAAACAAAAACCTCTGAAAGAAGGGGAAAAAATTTTATGCATCCAAATTACATAATTTACATTCATACTTGTATTGAGCACAAGCTCGTGAGGTTGAACTCACTAGTGTATAATAAAAAGGGAGAATGACCAATTAGTGGTAAAGGGGAAAAAAAGGGAATTTTGTGGGTTGGCATGGTGTACCGTAGCCACTAAGAGTTCAACTACATAGGATAACTTCGCGAATCTTTTTCCACCTCTTTTTTTTTAACAGAAGCCAATTGCATTCTGAAAAGCCAAACGGCACACCAAAATACACTGAAAGTAATCTAGAAAACAACCCAATACAGGCGATAAAAAATTGCTAAGCCCAAAAGTAAAGATGTCATCCCAGGCACCACGGTGTGAGTCCAAGGCTCTGTAACCCATATTGCGCAGCGTAAGCATATCTTGCGTGGGCAAACCGAGCCAAAGTCGGGTTTAGGGTGAACCAGAGATGAAAGAGACTAAACTCTTTACGGATTGTGAAGATTACAAACAGATTAGAACACTACAAACATGGAGCAACCCGGACCAAACAACCAAAAACAACCTAAAATAGAGATTATTATCCCACCACCAGCACCCTCCGAATCTGGAAACACCAGATCGGAACAAAAACACCGGATCAAACTAGCCGGGTAAAATACCAAGCAAGATAACCGGTAAATACAAGAAAAAAATCAGAAACATTCTTCGGCCTCACCCATTATTGACATCCACCGGCCGAATCTTCTTCCACCTATAGCGAATCCAGATCGTGCAATAGTTCAAATCATATATTGAAAGTAACAAGTATCCAACATGATTCTGTGAAATCTAGTTCTGTTTCAAGAGACAAATTTTATGCAATTGAAAAGATCATCTGATCAATTTATAAGATTATTTACTCATTGATTAATTTAAATAGAAACAGAGAACAATGATAGATTCTTTGAAAACTTTTCTTTCTTTAAAGTAAAAGAACAGAGAGAGAATTAAGACCAAATTTTGGAATGCCCTTCTGGGTATTCTTCAATGTCCCGGCTAGTGTCTGCGCGGCAATGGTCAGTGTCGGTACCGCCAGTGATGTGACAGGGAAATGAGGATTTTCCAGTTCGGTTGCATTGTTTTGGTGGAACTCTATATGGTTTGCTGACATTATCCCCATAGCTAATATGTTTTGCACAAGTGTTGCTGACATTAACCCCATAGTAGTTGGGGCGGACGATCTAGCCAGGACCTTGGGGTTTTTTTGCAGACCTCTTCGCCATTCCCTGCAAGAGGAACCCGAGGGGCTTGCTGTGCGGGGTGCTCGGCAGGCTCTGCCGAGTACCATCCGAGCCGTCCAAACACGTTTGGACAGCCCAAATTTAAGGATGAGTACATTACCGTGTAAAATACCCAAAATACTATTCGATACTCATCCTCAAATCTAGAACGTCCAAAACATATTTGGATGGGGTTGTGCGTTAGGGCTTCAAAGGCCCGGGGTATTTTGGACCATTCACGTAAGACTTACCCCTTATGTGGAATTAGTTTTTTCCTTGTCATGAATCTGGTTACTTCTAAAAATCTTCCCATGAGATTGTCATTTTTACTTTTAAATATTTTAAATATCACTGATCCGTCGTTTTCCCTATTAAAAATGCATAATTAGATTCCCATGCTCAAAGTAAGAGCATAAAAAAGTTAAAGCAAAAGAAGTTGAGAAAAATGGAGAGGACTTCTCAAAAGGAGTCTACGTTCTCCTATTTTGTGTCACGTCTACTTTGTACATCCTAGGCCTTTTTCAAAATGATGAAAGTGTAAGTGCCTCCTTTTTCCTGTACAAAAAGTAAAACATAATAATTCGTGGATTTTAGCTCTAATAATTTTAGAGAATTGATATCCGCACTCTCCATCTTCAATAATTCCAGAGAATTGATATTTAAACTCTCCATCTTGATATTAGCACTACCTTTTTTTTTTCTCTCTATTTGAATCACCAATGACATACTCAAAAGTAAATACTCAAATGTTGTCATGTCACCATTTTAGTATTCATTTAATGAGTTTCTAAAGTTAGTAATGTGAAGCTCTACAATGGTTCATTTTGGTCCATAATCAAAAGAAGAGAAAATGTTAGTAGTTTTGAGTATCCAAGTTTGATTATTGGGAAAATACTGTAGTAGTTTTGATTATCCAAATGCCAAAATTTGAGTATTTGTAAAAAAAAAATGTTGTTAACTATGAGTATTTATCCAAATGCCATTGTGAGCCTTTTTTTGAGTATTCAAATGTCAAAATTTGAGTATTTTTCTGTTTGAGTATGCCATTGGGGATGCTCTTATTTGAAGTTACTAAGGCTATGTTCGTTTTGATAGTTTAGTTTTGTTTAATTTTGTTTATAAGGGTAATAAGTGGAGAAAGGAATAGTGTAATGACTAGAGATAGAAGTGATGAGTGAAAAAAAAATGGAGAGAAAAATGAGAATGATAATTAAAAAAAGAAATAATGATTGAAAAGAAAAATATGATAATAATTAAAAAACTAAACTAAAAGTTCACACTTCAAACTATGCTTTCCCAGAGAAACCCCTCTACATTTTTTACCCAAAAAATGCAAAAATAGGGTACTTTTACATGAACTGATCACTGGTCTTACCCAATTGCTTTCTCAGAGAGCTATAACTATGCTTTTCGGCTTAGGTTGCTATGCAAAAATGCAGGATAATGTTTCAGATCCAGATAACTGATCCAACAGGATCAATTCAGGCAACTATGTTTGCCCCAACTATTGAGGACCTCTCTCCAAATCACTGGTGCAGAAATGTTGGAGGGTACATTGGATATTGTAAGAACAATAAATTTGAAAATCTTAGAAAATAACATCAAATTGTAAGACTTTTAATCCTATGTTACGCTTCAATGCAGGGCCATCTCTCAATGCCATTGTTACAGAAACTCTTTGTTGCCCAAATATGCAGCCTCCACCTAAAAGCTTATATGTACAATTACGAAGGCATAAATCAGTGCAAATTCAATATCCAAGCCTTGTTCCTCAAGTCCACCACAGAGAACGAAGCCATAGGAACGAAGCTTCTCCTCATTGCCCCAGATACCCCAAGTAAAAAAGCCAGGACCACCAGCTACGAAGCTGAGAAATCATCCAAGCCTGGGACAGAGAACAACCCAACAAACAGCAATGACATGGATGAAGAAAGTGAAGACCAAACTATGCACCACAACAAGAAGAATGACTAGCTATGTCAGTCAGTTCAAGTTCCAAGCCGAATAGATAACAATATTCCATCAAGCCAAGTGTTTTTGACTCCAATACTATTTTGTGATCACTAGATTAGGAAGAAAGCAAATCTTTTGGTCCATCCGATCTGCTTCCTCCCAAAATCTTTTAGCACCGGAACCTGAACTTCAAGGTTAATGTGTAAATATTCTGTTCCAAGGACAAAAAACGTTTGTGTACATATATCCTATGAAAACGCCACTTTCGTCACAATGACACATTAGATGCACTTCTTTAATTTTCACGAACGGGCAAACACTCCAACCATTAACCTCGTGCGAAGCACATTGCATACTGATATGATGCTGAGTAATGTTCACTTAATTTTTATATGAATAAACAATATTGGACTCTGTTTGCATTGTATTTTACTAAACTTATTCCAACTGATTATTCCATGAT
This sequence comes from Gaultheria prostrata, assembly GCA_036023075.1. Classification (NCBI taxonomy): domain Eukaryota; kingdom Viridiplantae; phylum Streptophyta; class Magnoliopsida; order Ericales; family Ericaceae; genus Gaultheria; species Gaultheria prostrata. The sequence goes on from JAXBDA010001284.1 coordinate 54,366, forward strand.
ATTATTATGATTCGTGAATTATTAAGTTGGTTTAAAAACGTATTCTTTGCACAAAAATCGCCTTGCGTTGGATCAATAATCCGTGAAATGGTTTGCAAAGGGAAAAAAAGAAAAAGAACAAAAAATACAATCTCGACAATAAATTAAATTTTCCCTTTGTTATACTAGTTTGATTGATTGGTTTTTTTTTTTGGCAAGTCTAGAGGCACTAAATAAGGTATAAAATGTTCTAAATGTACATGTAAATTGTAACACTCTTCTCTTTGAGTGGATGGGTGCATCCATATGTTACATCATACATTGATGCGGTAATATCATGCGTTCATCTATCGTAGCTTGTAAGTTATTTAAGTGCATGTAACATTGCTCTTTTAGTTAGATCTAAAATGGTGAGTGGGCTTAAGTGCTCCTCCCTTACACAATCCAAAGTTCGAGTCCCGCCAACTGCAAGACTAGTGTGAAGGGCCCTTTGTCAATCTAGTACCTAGGTGGTGTTGTGGTGACATCCTGTCCTTCCGGACAATAGCTATGGCTCGAACCGGATATTCCACAGCAGGTCGGGAGCTCCTATGGTCATGACCAAGGGAGTTGCTTTGCTGATTACCTCCTCCCACCTTTTTTGCAGTTAAAAAAAAAAATGTGCCGATGGAATATGTTGCGAGTCTTTTCCAAGTCATGTTGGAGTACTCTTTTCCCTGTTGGTTACTTTCCCTTTGAGAAAACGAAGGGTAGTCGTAATAAGTTGGCTGGACTGTGCTAGTGTAAGTCCATCCTTCTTCCACCAGGTTCGCAGTCTCTATCTCTCTCTTCTGATCTCCATCGTGAGACGAATATCTGTAGGTACAAAATTTCTCCTGCCCCAATTTTGTAATTGAATCGTGCTAGTAGTCTGCTTTTCGATATTATTATTGCTTTTTTAGGTTGAGTTTTCAATTTGATAAAATGTGAAATCCCATAAAATCAACTGGATGATTTTATGGGATTTCACATTTTAGCACGTTGATTTTATGAGAAATAATTCATTCAGAATAATCAAAGTATATTAATAGTCTCATTCTCTTCCTTCAATGTTTGATGTACTTCCTATGAATGGTGAATTGGTGATGACCCAACTGGACTTGATTTAATTTCTTCACTTTGAAACACTATTTTCAAATTGAAAATCTTTTTTATCTTTTTGTGGATTACTTTTCTTGATTAAGCTCATTTTTACTTTATTACTACGCTTGTTTCCCCATTCCACTAAGGGTATTTTGTTTTAAAATTGTCTTGATTTTTATGTTCACACTTTTTTATGTGATGTATTATGAGATTGATTTTTGGGAAAAACTAGGTTTTGGAAAAAAACTAGTTAGTGGAACACCCCCTAGTAACTATTGTGTTGTGATCGTTGCATTCTTATGATTGAGTTTGTGAACAAGTATTTGTTACTATTTTTCTTGGAACAATGATTTGTTTTTACACTGCAAGAAATCTAATATACTCTAATCAAAGGGATTGGAGTAGATGGGCACAACTTAGTGCACGGGAGTATTGTTACCGTTGGGCTACCACTCCACCTGCGTTACTAACCTTTTTTGCCCACAATCGTTTTGTTTAGTATATGCAATTGCGAAATTACCCTTCTATTTGCTCCTTTATTATGTGCAACTATAAAATTATCCTTTCATTTATTATTTCTTAAAAAATTTATTATTTCTTAAAAGAATGGGATTGTCAAACCAATCCGGTTACGTGTACGTACACGCACGTGTACGTACGCGCATGAACGCATCGGGACCGTCCATTTTAGGAAACGATGGTCCGGATGTTAAAAAAACTCTTACATGTAACAGTCTTTCTAAAATCCGGACCGTCGAAAACATGCACGGACGGTCAAGTTGCACCGTCCGTGCATATTGCGTACGCGAAGCGTGCGTACACATCGAATTTTTGTTGTCAAAACCATTTTCTTCTGATTATCAATTTCACCTATATATTGCTTTAAAGCCTTTAGTTGTTTCCTTGTGATGATCTATTGAGATTGGTAACCGTTATTAGAGTTTTCAGATAACTTGTTTGGATTGTTGAATTCGCATTTCCTCAAAAATTAAGACATTGACATGTTGTGGACACATCGAATAAAATAGTGTCATAGAGGTATCTTGAATTTATATACAAGATCACACTTATTATCTCTAAGATAAAAGTGATAAACAGCATATAGAACTGACCTGAGTTAGATACAAAGCAATGGTCACTATGTATGCGAGCATCAACTAAACATCCATGAAAATTTGGACTTTGTACCATGTTTTGGAAAATACATTTTAACCTCCTAATGTGTGTCCCATATGTGTCTCACAAGTGTACTATAGTGTCCACAAGTATAAATAAATTTAATACTAAAAATTTAGACAAGTGTTCAGGTGTGTTTAACTTGTGTCGGCTAAGAAAAGCACGGAGACGGATACGAGATACGAAAACAACACAGACACGTTATGTGAATGGAGATCCAAAGCATAATTCGGTATAGGACCTAAGAAGCATGACACGATCCGTGTGGGTGTATGGGAATGGAGATCCAAAGCATAATTCGGTATAGCACCTAAGAAGCATGACACTATCCGAGCACACGGATATGGCACTTCCTAAGAAATTGACAAGTTGTAGACACATCGAATAAAATATTGTATTATAGGAGTATCTTGAATTTATATACACAATCACACTCATTATCTCTAAGATAAAGTGATAAACAACATTTAGTACTGACATGATTTCGATACAAAGCAATGGTCACTATGTATGCGATCATGAACTAAACATCCATGAAAATTTGGACTTTGTACCATGTTTTGGAAAATACATTTTAACCTCCTAATGTGTGTCCCAAATGTGTCTCACAAGTGTTCTATCGCATCCACATGTATAAATAAATTTAATAAAAATTTAGACACGTGTTCAGGCATGTTTAACACATGTCCGCTAATTAAAAGCACGGACACGACACATACACGTCATTTCTTCAAAAGTTAGGACACCGATATGTTGAATGTAAAATGCATATGTATTATAGAGGTATGTTATGAATTCCTACAAAAGTTGAAAACGTTATTTACTATCAAATTAAGAAAAGATACAAATCAACATGTACATGCACAAGAATTATTCAGCCCATGAAATTTTCACTCCATGCCGAGCATTGAACATTACATTTTAATCTTTTATTGCATCCTTAGCATGTTCCAAGAGTCAGTGACCGACATTTGAGGCCATTAAACGTGTCTGTGCTTCTTAGTATTGCCATTCCCAATTACATTGTAAACATGACTGTAGAACTCGACAACGCTCATGTTTTGTTGTCTTCTATTTGAACTAGCTTGCAGACGATGGCCCAAGAGACAGGATACTTCTCTCCGGACATAGATGTGTTGGGGTGCTAGATTAAATTTGGGAGAATTTGAACAAGTGGAGTGTGAATTGGTAATAAAGGAGTGAAAGTTGAAGGCAATTGGAATGCTTTTTTTTATTCACCCAAAATGAGTACAACATGGCT
>JAXBDA010001285.1:0-57864 GCA_036023075.1 Gaultheria prostrata
TTAAAGTCTGGGTGAAAAAAAGAAGAAAAATAATTGGGTGTGGTTGTGTCCACTGGGACCCCTAAAAAAGGAAAAGATTAGAGGTGATCCGGAAAAATTATTTGGGCAAGGTTTAGTTATTTTATACTACTTGGGGCAAGATATAAAAATAATGTATAGGGTATTGGGGCAAAATTACCAAAATATCCAAAATTATATATACACGGCGGTAGAAAATTTCAGTCCAGCGCTTGATCCTATGTGTGCCCGCCCCTGCATTCTTGGTTCTATATTTGGAACCAATTATGCAACTTATGCATTTTTCATCCGTTTATGGCACTGCACTAGATTGATCAAATGTCATTTTTGATTCTATTTTAGAAATGCAACCCCTTTTGCAACCCTGCATTGGATTTGCTCTAAGGACCCCAAGGGAAAATAACCAAAAAGAAAGGAGTTGGCAGAAGCCAACCAACAGAGCAAAAAAGACACCAGCATCCCATGACAGTACAGAGGATCCGGAAAACTGTACAACTAATCTACTAAAACTGTATCCTGGACATATAAAGTGAATAGGCATGACTCCAAAATAAGGCTTTCTAGCTTGATCTTTCACTTCAGTTGTCCCCACAATACACTTTGATTGTCTTCAACAATTTGGGAAGACAAGCCTTATACAGTGGCACAGACAAACCTTCTCGACCAAATTCCCTCTGCCATACCACCCCACTTCCACCTGCTCAATAATCTTTTAATTTGGGTAATTTCAGACTTCTAATACCCTGCAAGCATCTGTTGAAATCATCCACCGTGTATTCTTTTAAATCAAAGCAAGTTTTTGTCTAGATTGCAACCATGGTTTTTATGTTATTGATCCTCCAGCTCCATAACATTAAGATTATTATTCCTGAACACAATGTGATTTCTCTCCAGCCATAAGGCGCGCAGAACTGCATAAAAAGTAATATCCCAACAGGCTTTCTCCACACATATGAATCCAAAGTCATCCCACCAGCACATTAAAATATAGATATTGGGTGGACACACCCATTCAATACCCACCAGTTCATGATTTTATCCCATATCCTCCATGAAATTTGGCATTGTAGAAGGAGATGAATTGCTGTTTCCTGTTCCTGTTGACAGAAAGGGCACAAACCCTGCAGGCCATCATCTAGTGGGAGTATGTTTCTCTAGATCAGTTCACTTCTGGTGGCTATTTTATCTTGAATGGCTTGCCATGTGAATATTTCGACTTTGAAAGGACAAACATTTTTCAATATGAGCATGCATTTTGGACCCATTGGGTTCGTGGTATTAGTAGCCTGTGCCCATTTTCCATAGCATGATTCAACAGAGAAATTTCCAGTGCTCTGGTCCCATCTCCATTTCAATTTATCCTCCCCCTCATTATGAATAGACACATTACTCAACAACTGATTGAGTTATTGCTATTGATCCTTTCCCATTCATAGTTCTCTTCTAAACTATAAATTCCATTCCAAATTTGAGTGTATTAGAAACTTCACATACCTTTGCATCTTTTGGAGTCGACACTGAGAATAGCCCATTGAACAACTGGCACTAACCAGGGAGCAAATGTCACCCCATATTTGAGAATATTTTGTTAAATTGGAAGGTTTCATTGGTAACCAGCTAGATTCCTCAATTCAATATTTAACCCTTATTGTTTGTTAAATTGGAAGGTTTCATAGGTAACCAGCTAGATTCCTCAATTCCATATTTAGTCCTTATTGTTTTTTACCATAGAGAACCCTTTTCTGTTCCAAGCCTCCACCACCACCTGCTCAGTAAAGAAGCATTCTGCACTTGAAGTTTCTTGACCCCAAATCCACCCCTCTTTTTACTCATTGTGACTTTGTCCCAGTTGACTAGATGTATTTTGAGTCTCCCCACAAAAACTGCCTTTGAATCTTCTCCAGTCTCCTAGCAACAGTCTTTGGCATATTGAACATAGACATATAAAATTGTGGCACACTACCAAGACTTGAGTTTACCAAGGTTAATCTCCCACCAAAAGTAATGTCGTTTCTTTCTTTTACTTCGTTCCTATCAAAATTTTTTATTTTCTATCTTTGTCATACGATGTACATCAACAGAGTTAGTAGGGAAGTTAGTTAGTAGGTTAAACAAGCAAATGAGATTCGACATCTCTCCTCGTTCCTGTCATTTTAAAAATGACTATTGATCATTATTTGAAAAATCTCTTTTCTTTGATCGGATTATATGGATATATAATCTTACAGTTAGATTTTCCAATATGTAAATTTATTTTCTATTTTCGAGATTTTAGTTTTTTTGGCATTTTTTGCACACCTTAATCACAATCCATAGGAGCCATAGACTGCCAACATCACTTATGCATAAATTGAAAGTTCTTGGATGTGCAAACTATAAAATGTTAACTGGAAAGTTCTTGAATATACAAACTATATATAAAAATGTTAAATCGACAGTTGATCCTGAATGATTGATTTCAATTTCTTGAAACTGGATTTATGGGTCATTTCAAAAACTCGATATTTTTGTAGATTGATTCGAATATCTTAAAACTGGATTTTTTTTGTCAATTCAAATTTATTTGTGTCCAATCTATACTTAACCTCGTCAAGAGTTAAAATTTTAATTGTATTTTCCCATAATTTTACAGCTTAGAAACTTGGTACGTCATGGTACTAGTTCTCTTTTCTGGATATTTGAAGAATGCTGAAGTTTCGGTGGATGCATCATCCATATGGTGAGTTATATTTCCTGTAGCTCTTAACCTACGAGCAACTTACTTGCCCCGCAAAAAAAAGATTTTCGGATACGGAGGGAGTATAAATTAGGCTCACATATATACTTGATGTTTTGCAGTGCAAGCATTCTGGGCTGGACAATAAATACAGCAGGATTTGGATTAAACGCGGCAATTAGGTTTGACGCAGATACAAAAACACCATTCTAACAATATCTCAGATTGAAACCCTTTCAAAACTTCAACTAGAAAAATTAAGGCAAATTAACAAACACTTGTGTAAAACTTTTTGCATTTTGAATTTTTGTATTATGGACAAAAGATGAATCTGTAAAGTATTTGGAACAGATGTGAGAAAGAAAAAAAAACTTTCTTACCATGTTACCTTTGGTTATTTGTTATTGTATTTCTTACGTCTATGAATAACCATTTTACTTACTTTATAGATACTGTTAATTAAAATAGCATTTTTTTTTTGTTGTTCAAAAAATGGGAATTGAATTTCACACCCCCATTTCAACATCTGCACCCCTTTTTGTTTTTATTTGGGTGAAATTACTGAAATACCCCTCCATTTCAACATCTGCACCCCCCAAGGGATTATAAAACGGAGGGATATTTCAATAATTTCACCCTAACAAAAACAAAATAAGGGGGTGCAGATGTTGAAATTGGGGGTGTGAACTTCAATTCCCCAAAAAAAATAGCATTTGGTATTTTCTCTTCGCAAAAACACTTGTGTAGTTGCGTTCCCCTATTTGAAATTCTCCAATATTTTTTTTGATAGGGATTATAAGTGTTATTTTAAAAAAAAAATTATCCCCATTATTTCATTATGGAGATAGAAAATAAAACCATGGAGGGCGGAGATCAAATTCTTACATAATCTCAAATAAGTACCAACCAAAACATTAGACGAATTAATTAACCCTAAAGTTTTGAAAGAAAATTGAAGGTCAGTGTATATCAGTGATGAGGAGAGCTGTAATTTTCAACATATGAGAATGATATAAAGATTTTTTTATGTTGAACCCAAAAATCGAAGTGAAAAAAAAAGTAAAAAAGCTCCTCCCCGCTTTATTATTTTGCTCTCTATCAACCAAATTCAGTAATGCATTTTATGAAATCTCATTATGGGGTAAGGTGGTCAAACAGGCTAAAGGTAAAATAAGAAAACCACAATGAGAAAAAGAGGTTCCCAAATATTCTAAAAAACTGAAATTTCTAAGACGTGAAAACAAGTATTGAATGAAACTGACATGAAAGTATAATATGTGTAGCTGTTGATGCAGTGTGAGGGTGTCTAATGAACTGGGTGCATCGCACCCTCGATCAGCGAAGTTCTCCACCGTGGTGGTAGTGGTGACTTCCTTTCTAATAGGTGTCTTCCTTGGACTTATTTTTATAATCACGGCAAAGCAATATCCTTCCTGGTTTTCCACCGATGTCGAAGTCAAAGAAATTGTATACGAGCTCACCCCATTCCTAGTAATTGCCATTGTTCTTGTCAACGTTCAACTTCCTATGGCAGGCATGTATTCAAATGACTCGGTTCTTTTGTCTATCTATCATTTTTATTTTTATTTATTTTGTATATTCCTTTATGAATTCATGATCTAAACAAACTTTCATGATTCATACTACTAATGTATAACAGAATATTATTTCACTATATTGAGTAATATATATTAGTGCAGGGGTAGCCATTGGGGCAGGGTGGCAAGCTTATGTGGCATTTGTGAACTTGGGGTGCTACTATTTGGTTGGGATTCCTCTGTGCTTGCTCATGTCTTTGAAGTTCAACATGGGCATTCAGGTATGTATCCCCTTGTCCTACTAATAAGAGTTTTGCTATCGTTTGAACATTTTTTCATTTTTCTTTTTCTGAAATGGAAGAAGATTTTTATTAATCTCAAACTAGAATAAAAGAGATTAATAGGAATGTGGGAAGATATCAAGGTCAGCGAAGCATCCCAAGTAAGTTGGCAATCATTTCCAAACCAATCGCATGCCACCCTAACACCTAAAAATATGTGCTCAATATTGGCAGGATAACAACTATGAGCAAGAAAAACTATGAGCAAAGAAAAAAACATTGTTAGTTAGTTAGTTGCCCTTTGGTAAGAACCAATCAGTGCAAGTCTCACGGCCCTGTAGTGAGCCAAACTCACTACAAGGTGTAGTGAGGAACGGTAACTGTTCGATTCGGTAATTATTGATCCAGATTAAAAAAAAAAACTCTTCTATGAATAGTCTTTCAATAAAATCAGACCATTGAAAATCAGTGGGATGACTGTGATTTGCTCACAACACCCTGTAGTGAGGGAAGGTGTTCCCTCACTACAGGGCTCCCAGTTCCCACTAGTTGCATCTTCTAATTGCTCCTGATTTTTCTAGGGAATTTGGGGGGGAATTCTGGTTGGATTACTCCTACAAACCTGCATTATGATGTGGATCATATACCGAACAAATTGGAACAAGGAGGTAGCCCTCTCAAATCATAAGGTGTTTTATATTTATAAGCGGCAAAATTTGTTGAAGATTTCAATCTTGTATCTTGTACGGAATGCAGGTTTCTGTTGCTGAACACAAATTAAAACAATGGGAAGGGAAAGCTGACAACCAAATTTAAGTGGTGGGTGTTAGAAATTTATGCTAAAAGTCATGTTTTATGTAATGGATTAATATTTATTTTATTATTTATTAACCAATTTTATCTCTTTTGATAAGAAATTTTTATGGGAAATATTTGCATGATATAATTGTATGTTGCGCATTTGTCTTTTATTCTACGTAGCACATCATCCACTGTGTAAAGTACGCCTTACATGAAAGATTGAATCATCGGTTCTCATGGAATATTAGTTTTGGTTTACAGTCTTAAATGCATTATTTCTTTTCTTTTGAAAGCAAAAGAGGGTTTTATTAATCTTTCAAAATAGATTACAAAGATTAACAGGGTCAAGGATAACGGTATCACAACACGAGGAAGCATCCCAAATAGATTGACACCCAATCAACCGACAATCACATGCCACCAAGAACCCAAAAAAGTAGTTGACCGGAAGTCAACACAACACTACAAGCTGATACATCACTACAGGATCACACCTGATAAGGTTTAAGAGAACGATTTAAGTCCAACTCATCGTGCTAATACACTTTGTATATAATATATATTAAACAAGACCGCATTAGGGTCATTGTCTTTATACTAAATTTCTTTATTTTCCTCTCGCTTGCCTTCTCTTTCCTTCACTTTCCACAAGTTCCAAATAAGGCATAAAACCTGGGCAAACTTAATTAACAAAACCAATGTATTTGTGGCAACCAAGTTGCTTTGGTTCTTTTCGTTGTATTAAGTCTTTAACCAATAATATTTTCCTTGTTGATCGAAAATGTACCATTTGATGTTCAACTCCGACAGAAACATGCTTTAATGAGACATGCATGCTGTATAAGAAATAAAAATTCAAACGCATCGTATTAAAATTACATACAGAAAGAAATTCAGGTATAGTTCGAGAGTTTCATGCATGAAATCTAGAAATTTGAATTTCATGGATGGCTGGACAGCGTGTCTAAACATACTTCTCATATTCAACCTGAGAACACTCTATAAGTCTCATATTGGACCTAAGAAGTATTTTTAACTTCTCATTTATTGTTGTCAACATACTTCTCGTATTGGACCTGGGAAGTATTTTTAACATCCCATATTAGACCTGAGAAGTATTTTTAACTCTCATTCGTACTAACTGCGATTGTCACATTTACCAACTCTGGTAAAATCGGCTAATTAACTGATTTATATATTTTTTAACTTTATTAATGAAAACGCTCATTTTTTTATCTCTATTCCCAAACTACGAGAAAACATGTTTGAAAAACACGCTTTCTGAAAAACATGTTTCCGTTTCACACTTTCATTGTTGGTTAAGACAGATTAACCACAAATTTATTTTGAATCCATAATAAAATATAGCTGATTAATATAATTTCGGCATGATTATTTTTCCCGACAAAATTTAATAATTGAAATATTGCGATCATGAAAGTTGTATCGAACAGGCAAGTTTTTCAATTTTAAAAAGTATGTTATTTTTAAGAAATGGCGATAATAAAAATAAGTACCGTCATCCCATCTTAAGGACATGCTTCTTCCCGTAGATGAGAAATTAACTGTTTGTAAGGTGGAGCACATGGAGATTGATGATCGCTTTAGTTTGCTAAACCACGACAATTTAGAGTTGGAGTTAAATCTTCAGGCTGTAATGTACTTTTCTAGAGTTAACTTTCCAGTTAAAATTGTTGAATACTTTGTAAAATATCTCCACTTTAGTCAGGGAGGAAGCATGTTCGCGTTCTATCTCTTTGCTTTAGGTTGGGAAGGCTTGGGCTCTGGTTGGGATGTTTAAAAGCTTGGATGTTTAAAAGACAACTTCTCTGGTCCAATATGAGATGTAAAAAATACTTCACAGGTCCAATACGAGATGTATGTTGATAATAATAAATGAGAAGTTAAAAATACTTCTCAGGTCCAATATGAGACTTATAGAGCCTTCTCAGGTCGAATATGAGAAGCATGTTTAGACACGCTAGCCAACCATCCACGTTGGACGATGGCACGTCGAATGAAATTCAGAGACTTCTCAGTTTGAAAATGATAAGTAAAAAAAAATTCTCAGGTTGAGAATGGGAAGTAAGAAACAACGGTATCTTTACAAATAGTTTGAAAAGGAGGATAATTCCATGAATTCTTTTGAAAACGACGTTGCTTTAATAAAAAGTTATGAGTGTGACTTTCTATGTTGTCTCAAACATTTCTCTAGATCAATTATGCCAATTCATTTGCCTTGGCCTTCTATTGTGAGCTTTTTGCAAATTCTAAAAGTATTATTTGTTGATGAAATCTTTGTTGATAATAAAAGGTTATGTCAAAGGATCACCATAACAATAACATTGCTATTATGAGCCTTGGCCACACAATTTTGTTTTCAACCCAACCTCGTATAGCTCTATGGATAAGTATGACTTTCTATGCTGTCCCAAATAAACTGTAACTGAAAATAATCCTACAATGAATCAGGTACTTACTGCCAATGTAATTATGTTAACGCCCAAAGTGGTACAATGGCCCATTTACTTGTCAAAACCCAACAATATAGCCCAAAATGCTTAAGTCCCAACCTTTATACGCTTGCGAGGTTGAGTACTAACACTAACACTTTTCTTGAGTCTTTACCCTTTTCACAAGTCACCACTTGTCGTAGGTTTTTCTATAGACCTTATTTCACACTTGTTGCAAAAGTTGGGCAATTAAAGTTTCTTGAGTCCATATTGTCATGTACATGGGTTTCTCTAATTACTTGTAATGCCAAGGAAGACTAGTGGCACAATTACTTGTTTGAGTCCTATAAAATGGCCCAAAAATTGAATTCAGGTTACGAGTATAGCTTAAATGATTCTTATATACCATGATCTCCCATGTAGACGATGTGGGACAGGTTGTTACGAACTCCCCACCTTTATCCCCATGCGTCATCGTGTGGTTCGGTACTAAAGTTACCATGCTTTACCTTACCTTTTTCCATTATGGCCAAAGACATCACTTTCATCTAAGTCTTTTTAGTGTACTTTACTTCGGGCTCGCGTCCAATCTTTACACAAGTTGTTCTGATACCACCTAATAACATACATGAGCCTAACACCATGGACCAAAATACTTCAGTCCAACTTATTGGTATTAGTTTGTATGGTCTGTTACATATTGTGTTGTGGTATTTGATATGAATCTCAATCTGGATCTTGGTTTGGATTTGCTCTGTGCTCCACCTCTCGACCTAGATCTATAAGGAAAAGAACCATTGTCATTACCTACCCGGTCGGTCACAACTGAGACACACTCCAATTGTGAAGAAAGTCCTTGTTCAAAGAGCTTTTAGGGTGGATATTTGTGACTGTTGATGACCCACCTGGATGCAACAGAGTTCTATGATATAAGAGAATAGATCATGCCCTAACTTGCACAAGGCCTTTTAAAGTCGTGCGGGCGTCAAAGCTCATTGGTATTTCACAGTTAAGCGTCCTCACCCCGGGGCAATCCAGGGATGGGTGACCTACTGGGAAGTCCTCGGAGCTTAGGCGGCCAAAGTGGACAATATTGTGCATGGTGGGGGCGAGTCATTACAATTGGTATCAAAGCATAGATGCGGACTACGGGGTAGGAGCCACCTCTAGAATCTGCAAGAGTCATCTCTTGAATCCCAGAGTGAGAACAAAGTGATATGCAGAACTAAGTGTTATACCTCCCGATGGAAGGTCGTTGGGCCAATATGCAACGAGGACGTTGCATCATAAGGTGGGGAGAATGTGGTAGCCCGTGACCCACCTTGATGCAATGGAGTTCTATGATATAAGAGAATAGATTATGCCCTAACTTGCACAAGGCCTTTTAAAGTTGTGCAGGTGTCAAAGTTCATTGATACTTCACAATTAAGCGTGCTCACCCTGGAGCAGTCCAGGGATGGGTGACCTATTGGGAAGTCCTTGGAGCATGGACGACCAAAGCGGACAGTATTGTGCAAGGTGGGGGCAGGTCATTGCAATATTACTTGCAAGCATGCCTCTTTAGTGTGTGAAGCTAGCTGTACTGCAAAAATATATTGGCGTAGCTTAAGTTTAAAGCAAACTCATGTTGAGCACATGCCATAACCGCTTCTTGAAATGACATCATGCATGATGTACCGAGTGTCATGAGACCGAACTGAACTTTGGTACTGTGCATGCGAACTCTTCCTTTGTTAGGGCTAGATCTTCCCCAATCAACCCGATTCGACCCAAGACTACCTGTTCGAATCCAGTTGCTTGAGTAGACATGTGACATGCTGCTCCTAAGAGTCGGCCCAACATGTACCATTCCGCCCAAATGGTCAGCCTTTTGGGTTGCTAATACTCTGGGCTTGGACAGGGTGTTTGGCCCATTACATACAAATGTATGCCCCGTTTAGCCATTTCCCTTTAGACTTCCGATATGAGGTGGTGTGATATTCAAATTAAACTTTTATGGACCATGGCACCTAGTTGGTGTCAAATTAGTTTTGAGAGCCCCTTTTTTTTTCTCTTTTTTTGCACTTTGCTTTTTGTATTTTTGGCATTTTTTATTATGGTCAAAATATATTATTGAATCTGTAAAGTGTTTGGTAGATAGGTGCAGAATGCATTAACAAGAGTTGTGTGGTCTTTATATTGACATAACTAGAAAAGTCAAACATGAGAAGTCAAAAAGCTCATCTTCCCATACTTTTGCCTTCTGTTTTCTAAACTCAAAAATAGAAAATCCATTTGGTAAGAATGCATTCTGTGGGCTCCCTTCCAAACACCTAGCAAAAACTGAAAAATGCGAAACTGAAAAAGTAAAAATGAAGTATCCAAACACCACCTAACTAGAAGAATGGTTAAAGGAGAAATTACCATCACTATTGCAAAATGCGAAGATGAGAGAACGGTGCTAAGGTACACAAAAAAGAAACAGAGATGGAGCCTATTTGGATGCTTTATTTTCTACTTTTCATTTTCGCATTATTAGCATTTGGTTGTTTGGCTGGAAAATAGAAAATGCATTATGTGAGAATGTGTTTTGGTTGGGAGGAGTTTTTTGATTTCTCATTCAGTGGCGGCTCTAGAAGTTTTGAACATTGTGTTCAAAAATTATCTTAACTCTACTAGCCATATATACACAATTTTTTATGTAATAGTTTGAATAATGAGACCAAATAATACAAAAATACGTAAGATATATGTCAGAATTGCATGTTCTCGGCGAATTCTACTCCCTCTGTCCCTTTATAAATGTGTTGCTTCGTAAATCCACATTTTTAAAGAAACATCATCATTACACCTTTTACATTAATTTTACCTTCACTTTACACTTTCCACATCACCATTTACCTCCACTTTCTAAAATCCACTTTTACCCTTTAATTTATTTACCCACTAATTTTTCAAAATAATAATTGTACAACTTTTACCCATTAACTTTTCAAAACACACACTTATTAAGGCACATCCCAAAATAGAAATGTTCACACTATAAAAGGGACGGAGGTAGTATTTTTTAGGCCAAGCAAAATTAAACCGGCAGATAAACACATTAGTTTTTATTGTTGGAAATTTTCTGGCAAATTGATTCACATGGATGTTTTTGACGTATACTCTTTTTTTCTTTTTTGAGATATACAATTGATTGTTGTTCAGCGAAAAGCTAGAGCACGATATCCATACCAATATATACTTTTTTTCCTCTATTTTTTTCGTTGTTGTCATTAAGAGTATGTACTTTATTTTTTAGCTAATATATTAGTATTCAATTGTAAAATTACTTGGATTGATGGATGTTCACAGTATAGAACTATGTGTTCAAACAAACCCTAGATAAAATTATACTCCTTCCGTTCGGATTTGTTGGTCCGTTTTGGGGATTCCAACTTTTTTTCCATTACCTTTTTTCCACTACTTTTTGTGTAAATCTTCCATACTTTACCCTTTAACTTTTGGAAATGGACAAATATTTTCGGACTGGAAAAAGTATGTTTGTGGACCAACAAATCCGGATGGAGGGAGTATCATGTAATATAAATGTTAAAGAGTTTAGTTTATTCAATTAACTATCTATGGGAAGCTATGGAGTCTCTCGTGGTTTTTAATTGGGTTCTTTACATTGGATCGGTTTGTGGGCTGATATTTTGGAGCTAGTTGATCAAAAAAAATTTAGGCTAGGTGTTCAATATTACGCCTATGGTGTTCAGATATTTTTAGCTTGGGTGTTCAAAAAGGACCAAACTTAAATAAAACTACAAAAAATTACATGTCCTAAACCAAAAAAAAATAAAAATTTGAGGGTGTTTAAGTGACCACCCATGAGTGAATGTAGAGCTGCCTCTGTTTTCATTTTCCACTATTTCACTTTGATTAAAAAAAGACCTACAAAATATATTATGCACATATCTCTCAAACACTTCATGTTATAAAATGCATTATGTACATTTCTCCCAAACATTCTACCAAATTTAAAATACATTATGACTATAATCTAAAAAGCCAAAAAATTAAAAATAAAAAACTAAAAACGAGCCTCTCAAACACCTCCGTGGAAGATTATTTTTCTTAAATCCTTTCAAGTCTGTACACCAGCATCCAGCTTGGTAAAGACGTTTGTCCCACCTAACTCTCCTAAATAACTTGTTAATGACATTAAAAATTTATTGTAACCTGCTTCGTTGTTTTCATAACAATAAAAGGAGATCAATTATTTTACAAATGTAATAAACTTTTGAAAGAAAATCAAGTAAAAGATATTGAGTCCAATTATATGATCATGTCTAACTGTCACACGCCAACGGAGCATGATTAAGAAATGTGAATTCACATTACCAACTCCGTCTCTTCTATAGCAACATGGTTTAATCATTATTACCAGACAAAATTAAACGAATCTTAATTCGGGGTAAATTGCGCTTACACTTCCTTGTACTTTTAAGGTTTATTAAAAAAAAAAAAAATTAATGTTGATTATAGTTAGGGTGGGGCCGTGAAGTTCAAGGACTCGAGGCTAATATTGGATCGGAGGAGGTAGCATTGTCACCTTTTTTCTTTTGTTTCTTGGTTTCTGCTTTTTTAGTTACTCCATCCGTCTCAAATTGTTGATCCTTCTTTTCATTTTGGGATGTCCCAAAATATTTGTCCTATTTCTAAAAATATCCATCAAAACAGGGTGACTTTCCAGTTTTACCCTTAAAAAATACTTTTTCCATCTCAATTTGTTTGGCCATTATCTTTTATTTTATAACGGTTTTTATGATTTTGAAAACTTTGTATAATAAAACTAATTGATATCTATTAAACAAGATCCATATTGCATATGTTTTGAGTTTCATAAAAAAATTAGCCTCACAAATTAGCCACAATAACTTTGACTGAATTTAGGGGCAAAACAGAAAAGACAATACAAAGTTTTCACACCCCTTAAAAACACACTTCTCCAAAAGGGGCAAGCAAATTGGGACGGAGGGAGTATAATTTAAAATTAGGAATTGTAGTTCAGTGTTGGCAACTTTACTTTTACTACATAGTCTTTACTAAAATTTCTTAGAATTAATTGACAAAACTCTTTCATGTACAAAATCTATCACTTATGTTTTTATGTGTTCTTGAGTAAATATATTATATATTCTCCGTTGTAATTTGTTAGACTTGTAAAAAGATTAATCATATGGTAAGGCTGAATTTTTTTTTTTTAAAGTCATTCATGATATCTTCAGATTTACTTATAAAATTGAAAAAAAAAAAAAAAAAAAAGAAGTGTAAACTTGAACATATATAGAATCTAATGAGGAAAGTACCAAGTGAAGGGGTGGGGGTCACTGAGGGAGAGAAGAGAAGAGAAGAGAAGAACAATAAGTAAAGGGCAATGCTAACAGCCTAGCTAACACTAAAATTGTACAACACATGCATAGATTTGTGGGACCTACATAAGAGTGGTGGGACCCAACCCAATGTGAGTGAGTTTGTACATTTAGGAGGTGTTCCGCTAATGATTTTTTTTTTTGCATGGCTTTTTGGTTTTTTTTTTTATCTTTGGTCAAAAAGCCAATAAACTTTCTTAGGGGGAATGTGTTGGCTTTTTAGTATGACTTTTTGGGATTAGCGGAATGAAGTAGTTTTTAGCTTTAAGCTAAAGCCGACCTTTTTTTTAGTGGAATAGGATCTTATTAATACAAGTATTTATTGTAGTAGCAAACTTGAAGAATAATTGATGAATGGCCTTGGCATATCCAATACATGTATCTAATATTGTGGTGGGCTATTCTCGTCCATGCCAAATAAAAACATATCAAAATAACAATACCACATATATATCTCTATAAAAATGAGTTAAAGTAGGAGAATAAATATTGTGGATCCTTAAATCATTAGGAAAAAAAGTTTTGGAACCAAATGCAAAATAGGGAATTAATAACTCTACTCTCACACTCTTCTCATAATTCATTGTGTGGGATCTACCTCACGATCTCACACAAATGATCAGAGCTGCTCAATTTACTTAGAAACTTTTCTTAAGGGTTTCCAAAAAAATCAACTCAGGCAGATATCAGTAAAGGTCTGATAAGTTTGTTAAAATTTTGGACCGTTCGATTCAGAAACTGAAACTTGAACGAATCAATCGAGCTTTTACCAGTATCTAACTGAGCTGATTTTTCCCAGAAACCCATAAAAAATATTCTAAACAAATTGAGTAGCTCCGATCATTCGTGCGAGATCCCGAGGTATGTCCCATACAATGGGGTTACAATGGGGTGTGAACGGGATGTGAGCGAGAGGGTGGAAAGTAGACTGACTGGGAAGGAATCACTTGCAAGTAAACCGAGATTAACGCCATTCATCTCACACGAGTTCCACGCCCAACCTGTTTGCAGAATTGCAAGATTAATTACTCATTAAAGATCTAATAATGTGGGTAGGACAAAGGTATTACCCATTTTATTATTAATACTGCATGCTCTCTCTCTCTCTCTCTCTCATACTGCTCCATATCTCTCTCTCTCTCTCTCTCTCTCTCTCTCTCTCTCTCTCTCTCTCCTAAAATGGAGGATCAAGCCAGTGACACACAGCCACTTCTCTCCCCCACGAAATACATTGATGATCCTGTATTCACAAAATCCATCACTTCTTCCTTCACTTCATCATCGTTCATTGCAGATGAAGCAGACATCAAGCCCATCTTAGATATCAGAGATTTCTTCCGTGAATTTTCTTTCGAGTCCAAGAAGCTTTGGTACCTCGCCGCTCCGGCCATCTTCACCACCGTCTGCCAGTACTCCCTCGGCGCAATCACCCAAGTCATTGCTGGCCATGTCGGGACTATTGAACTCGCCGCCGTGTCCGTCGCTAACTCCGTCATCGCCGGTTTCTCTTTTGGGCTCTTGGTAAGTTTTAGTACCTTATCATAGTTTTGAATATCAGCCGATACGTTCGTCTTGGAATTTGGAGGCTCATCCGTATCGGTCAATATGCTAACACTTCTAGAATAGTCGCGATCGAAATTAGACCTTTTACTTATTTGATCGGCATAGGCTTTTTATCTTGATATCTTTGAATATGATCACACACTTTAATTTTTTCAGGATTGTGGGTCATTCGTACAAAAGTAAAAAAAAAAAAAAATCGTACAAAATTAAAAAAAAAAAAGTGAAAAGCGCCTTTATTAATTTAAAGTAGGACATAAGGCATATGTTCTCAAAGGCTTACGGGCCAACATCGTTTGAATGTCTGACCTCTATAAATAAAACTATGGGTACAACATTGCCGGACTTTTGACGGGCCAGCCCTTTTTTATGCGCCGCTTTAACCTGAAAGGAAAATGAGCTTTGCTCCTCTGTGCACATCAAATGTACACCGCAAAAATGATCACAGCCGTTTGAAATTGATCGTAGAATCGATCAAGTCCTTATCGATGTTAAAATGAGCTCATTTTTTTAAAAATAGCCGTTAAACACTACTCCCTCCGTCCCTTTTTAAATGATCCGCTTGGGAAACGTGTATTTTTGTGGACGTTAAAAAATGCACCTCCGTATAACATTTTTAATTTTTTTTGGCACCAAATTAAAGTACTCAATGAGCACTTTAATTTGGTATAAAAAAATTAAAAAATTATATAGAGAAACATATTTTTTAGGGGTTTGAAATTGCACGTATTCCCGTATGGATCACTTAAAAATGGACGGAGGGAGTATTTTAACAATATTGAGCGGCTCCGATCATTTGTATGGGACCCAAGGCGTAGAATCGATCGAGTCCTTACCGATGTTAAAATGAGCTAATTTTTTTAAGTGGCCCTTGAAAAAGTATTTTAAGAATATTGAGCACATCCGATCATTTATGTGGGACTCTGAACTGAGTCCTACAGAAGCAGTGTATATTTGGTGTATACTAAAATATCGTACCCCTTGCAAGACTCGATCTCGATTGTAATACCGTTGTGTCCAAATTCCAAAACACTAGTAACAAAATTCATCTTCGTTGTTAAATTTTCTATATCTTTGAATATGAGAACATACTTCAATTATGAAAAATCATTGGTTAATTTGGTTTCGTTACTTCGTACCTAAAGATTGTTGAAGAATCAATTTCACAGTAAAGATGAGTTTTCATTAAGGTATTTTTAATATTCTTGAATTATAATTAAGCTGTCAAATCTGCAAATTATTTTTCTCACATACATCAACTGAGTTAACTACTTAAAATCCAAAAATACTGAAAATATTATAGTAGAAACTCACCGTAATTCTGTACATAGAGTGAATATTTTAATATAATATCAGAACTTCTCTACTTCATATCATAGTAGAGATCGGGTAAAGATCCTCTCATGTAATTTCCATGTGACGCAAAACAGGAAATTGCCATGCAGGATCCCACATACAAATCCTTTATTTTGTAAAAATCAGATTGGTAGAACAATATCGAAGATCATATTGATCGAACAACGAAAGCTTCATTTTGTAAAACTTAATTTGTCCTTCATTTGTGCGAAAATCTTTTTTTTTTTTTTGTCACTCGTCATTCCTAATGTACTATACATGGGGGGAATTGAAAAATCAAATATTGATGTTCACCAAAACGTACGATACACAATTTTTAAAAGAGGAATGGAAGGCCAGTGCCACACTATGTATTCCCTAATTAGAGAATATCCACGCGTTACCTGCTGTTTTAAACTACAAAAATTCGATGCGTATGCCAGGCGGGAATACGCAATATGCACGGACGGTGCATCTAAACCGTCCGTGTGTGATTTTAAAAAGACTCTTACATGTAAGAATCTTTTTAAAATTCAGACCGTCAATTCAAAAAAGAGACGATCCAAATGCGTTCGTGCGCGTACGTACGTACGCATAGCCGGGTTGTTTAAACTAATCACATTGACTATTTTTTTTTTTGTGTGTGTGTGTTCCATTTTAAACCAAAGAATATTGACCATTGTAGCTTCTAAGTTCAAGAATGCGACTGACGAAATAGGTAGGTGTTATCCAGATGATTATTCTTTTTTTTTTGGGTAAATATGATTATTCTTTTTTAAGTCGTCATTGTAAATTTATTCATTTAAATATTCAACTACGTATCATTTCTTCTTCTTTTTTCTCGGTGAAAGTTATTATTGTTGCTAGTCATAAGTTATAATTAGTTACTAAGGGTTTTTTATTTTTCCCCAACGGTAAGAAAATTTTATTCAAACTTACGTCACCAAAGAACCATCGAGAGACACTTCCCTATTAATCCAATTCGGAACATTCTCCTGCCAGATTAAAGGGTCGTCCAAAGATAGGGCAAACTTAGCTATCGCGTTAGCCACTCTATTACAAGCACGAAGAACAAAATTAAAAGAACAAGAAAGAAACTTATTAGCATACAATAGTGCATCTTTGATGATAACATCCAGCATGCCTAGACATGTGATTGGCCCCGAAGCATTTTGATTACCGATTGAGCATCCTCTTCCACCACATAATTTCTATCCCAAGAGCAAACTTCAGAACCTAAAGCGAATCGAATACCTTTAGCCTCAATCATTTCGGCAGACAAAACTGTATGCAATTGGTAGGGCAGCAGCCCCCATAACACTACCATCATGATCACGCACCACAATACCTACACCACTCCTTCGCTTGGCCACATCAAAAGCACCATCCACATGTAGTTACTAAGGTTTGAAACCCAGGCTGTTTAGTCCACTTGCTACTAACCATTTATTTCAGAAAATCCATCAAGCATGATTTTGCACGCACCTCCTCACCTGCTGGCATGAGATTGATCAAATAAGACATTCGCATATCTATTCAGGCCTCGTTCCACTAAATGATTTTTTGGCTTTTCACGCTTCTCCTCACATACATCAACTAAAAAAAAAAAATCAAAAAGCAATCTTTGTAGAACGGGGCCAGAAGATAGAGATATATAGATATAGATATAGATATATATACACACATATTTTGTGTTGTGTTCATTATTTGTCCATGTCCCCATTTGTACGTAATTATTATATCTGGTGACCCGTTCTGTATGAATCGCTATGATTCTTAGCCTTTGAGAGGTCATCGTGGTGGGAGATTTTGAGAGTACTAGGTACCACCAGTGCTACATACCCGAAATTACCTAGAAAACTGAAATGAGTGGCTCAAATTCACTACTTTCTACCCAGAAATTCATTGCTCTCGTGAATCGATTGAGCCACTCATTTCAGTCTTCTGGGTAATTTTTGGGTAGAATTTCTGACCACTTAGCATTTCTGAGCCACTCATTCTGGGTAAGTTTTGGGTAGAGTTTCTGGCCATTTAGCATTTCCCTTTTTTGTTTACCTATTTCATAGAGTGATAGTCTCACTTCATTTTTTCATATTCATTTGTCTATATTTATGTAAATTCAGAGCATTGTCTTTTGAATTATGAAAAACCAAGAAAATGATCAAGTAAGATTCTAAATTGAAAAAAAGAATGACAAAAAGAATGCAGATCGTGAAAACAACAATGTGATAGACCAAATAGCATGATTAATTGATGCGTTTTGTTTTGAAATTCATAGTTGGGAATGGGAAGTGCACTTGAGACCCTTTGTGGGCAAGCGGTTGGAGCAGGGCAACTGGACATGCTAGGGATATATATGCAGAGATCATGGGTTATCCTCAATACCACATCTCTCTTCTTGATGCTTTTTTACATTTTCGCCACCCCACTTCTAAAGCTCATGGGCCAAACAACTGAGATATCGGAGGCAGCCGGAACCTTCGCGGTATGGATGATTCCCCAACTCTTCGCCTACGCCTTTGTGTTTCCGCAGGCGAAATTCTTGCAATCCCAGAGCAAGATGGCGGCGATGGCCGTTATAGGAGGGGTGGGGCTGGTCTTCCACGCCATCTTCAGCTGGCTCCTGATGCTCAAGTTGCGGTGGGGGATAGTCGGTGGAGCGGTGGTGCTGAACGCGTCGTGGTGGTTGATTGTGGTATCTCAAATGGTGTATATTGTGAGTGGGTCTTGTGATCGGGCTTGGTCTGGACTTTCATGGAAGGCGTTTCATAATCTCTGGGGGTTCGTCAAGTTATCTCTTGCATCTGCTGTCATGCTTTGGTAAGTTTACTCTGTGCCACTAATTTTGCTTTTTAATGTAATGTATTATTGACACCGACGCGTATAGATTCTTATCATAACAGAGTTCTTAATTTCTTGATGAATTTAATGCTAATGAATTTTTTCGAGGTTTGTACAGCTTAGAGACGTGGTACTTTATGGTATTGGTTCTCTTTGCTGGGTATTTGAAGAATGCAGAAGTTGCTGTGGATGGCTTGTCAATTTGGTGAGTTATGTTACTATTTATTTTCCATTTTTGAGCTTATCCAATAAGATAGTGAATACAAATGAACAAGAACGAAGAAGAAGAAAAAATGACAAGTGCTACAATCCACACTCCTATTTCGGTGTGCACGGCATGTGATTAAGATATGATACCTTTAGGTGGGAAGCCTACCAATAATATGACATGGGTACATGTAATAAGTTTCATTGCTAATTAAAATGGTGTCCTTTTAATTTTGCAGCATGAATATATTGGGCTGGACAATCATGGTGGGTATTGGGTTCAATGCAGCTATCAGGTTTTGTAACAAAGCTCAATTCATATTATATACCGCTTCTACAATTAACCAACATAGCAAAACATTAATAAGAAGAAAAAAAATCGATGCAGTGTAAGGGTGTCAAATGAACTAGGGGCAGCACATCCAAGAACCGCCAAGTTCTCAGTGGTGGTGGCTACCGTGACAGCATTACTGGTTGGCCTTGCAATGGGACTCGTTTTGATTATTGCTCGAAAGCAATACCCAGATTTGTTTTCAAGTAGCGAAGAAGTCAAACAGCTCGTGTATTCGCTCACAATAATGTTAGCAATAAGCATTGTCGTTAATAGTCTCCAACCTACTCTCTCTGGTAAGCGTATACATATATATTCAACTATCACCTTCTTGCATTTTTTTAAATACGTAAAACATGTCTTATACATTTTGTCCTATGGTGCGCAGGGGTGGCCATTGGAGCAGGGTGGCAAGCTTATGTAGCCTATGTGAACATAGGGTGCTATTATTTCTTCGGCATCCCACTGGGTCTTGTGCTAGGCTTTGTCACTAACATGGGTGTTACGGTAATGTTACTCATTTTCTATCTCAATGTAGATCAATTGTAAATTCGTCCCAAATACGCAGACATTTGCTCTGTGTCAAAGCAATAACAGTTGAATCATTATTGATTTTGGTTCTGAATCTCCTAAAAAAAAATCTTGTATATTTTGCAGGGGATTTGGGATGGAATGTTGGCAGGAACAGTCGTGCAGACATGCATCCTCCTGGGGATGATTTATAGGACTAACTGGAACAAAGAGGTAAACAATCACACTCTACATTTCATAGCCTTTTTGTTGTTTAAAACACAAACTTTGACACTGTCAACTGCAATTGCGCGGATTTGGTAACTGTGACAAACTAAATGAGAGAAAAACTGATATATTACTGATAATCGGAATACAAAATAATGAAACTATTACATTTTTAAATAGAGAAAAGCTATGCCTAAAAAAGGATAAGATTCCAAGGTTTGATCACGATAAGATCCCGATTTGATCACGTTATGATCTCGATAAATTGCCTCAAATAGAGGATTGCACTAGGATACTTTCACACCCCCGCTCAAATTCATGATGTGAGCCCGGAGAGCATCGTGAGTTTATCAAGGAGATAAACCAACTGCAATCAAGTGCATTCATTAATGCTGGAAATGCCAAACGCTAACCAAATGTTGAACCGATGCAAATAGAGGAAGAATGCAAATAGAGACCAGAATAGATACATATAGGAGAAAGAATCGATGCCAAACAAATTTTGTTAGCTACATATAGGAGGAACAACCAATGCCGAACAGATTTCAGTTGCAAATAGAAGGAAGAACGGATGCCTAAGAGATTTTGGTTGCAAATTTCAGAGACGGGTTTCAGATTTTAGATTGACTGAGAGAGACCGAAAAATAGAGATAGATTAATTGCATAAACAAATTGTAGAAATAGATTTCACACTGGAGAGAGGAGATGCAAATTTCTTATGCAAATTTATTGGCCCGGTAGACGGCGGCGGGGCTGTCTGCCGGAGAACGAATTCCGACAGGCCTAGAACTTAGGCTATGATACCATGTGACAAACTACAGGAGAGAAGAACTAATATATTACTGATTATCGGAATATAAAGTAATGAAACTATTATATGTTTAAATAGAGAAAAGCTACGCTTAAAAAAGAAAAAAAAATTACCATATTTTATCACGATACGATCCCAATCTAATAACGATACGATTTCAATGTAATTACAATACGATCTCATTAAATTATCTAACATAGAGGATTGCAATTAGATACTTTCACGCATGTGTGAAACATGTTGCCTTCGCCTTCATCATTTGCTCCAAATCCGGCAAAATTGCACTCATGCCAAAAAGTGAAGTCCATGCGCTAAACAAACAGCTCAATAATTTGACACGTGAAAAAGTGAGGGAGGCCCACTTTACTTTTTTAAAAGTCTTCAATAGCTCATGTAATGCCCAAAACATCCTTTAAGTATATGTGGTTTGTTCCCATTATTATTTGAATGTAGGACCACTACAAGTGGGTGAAAGACGAACAAAAAAGTAGTCATTGGGGTGGGTTTAAAGCGGCAACTCAACAATAACCGACCTCATGCCCTAAGAGCATTTCCACCCTAATAAGAGAAGTACAAAAAAAAATAAGAACAATGCTACGGGCACACAAAAAATCACACCTCCAACCACACAACGCACATGTGTCACGCTACGAATCAAGACTCGTGTCAGTGGGCCCCACCACTTGCCCAAAAAAAGAAAAAAAAAATGAAAACCAAAGAAATCCTCTGTCTCTCTCCTCCCCTCATCTCTCTTTCCCCAAACGGTCAAACCCAAACCCAATCCCCTCCCCGCCGCTTATGGCCCACTCCCGCCACCCACCGCCACAACCACCACCTCCGTAGAATACCTGGACCTACCATCCCTACTGCCACCACCTCCACCACGTGACACCTGTCGATTTAGTAACGATAAAAGTATTGAACTCATTTTCCGTTGACTCTTGGTCGTCAACGGAGACGACAACGGCGCCCCAGTCGGCACCGTAGAGGACGGAGGTGGGAAGGACGTGTAGGGAGATGACGGTGTTGCCTTGATGGAGGTAGTGGTGGACGGACCACTCGACGGCGAAGGAGGACTCGTTGGATAACTCGACGGCGATGGCGATCCGGCATTGGGCGTTGGCGGTGGGGGTGTCGGTGGTGGTGGGAAGAGGGAAGCTTGGGGAGGAGCACTTGACTTTAATGGCGGCGAGCGGTGGTGTGAGTTGACTATTCCTTTTGTTGGTGGTGGTGGTGAATATGGAGGAGAAGGTTGGATTTGGTGGGGAGAAACCGAGAAGATGAGGGGAGGAGAGGGAGAGATGAAAAGATTTCAAATATTTTTCAGTCACATTAGTGGTGGTGGGGTCCGTTGACACATGTCATACCTCCTAGCATGACACGTGTGTTGTGTGGTTGGAGGTGTGGTTTGTTGTGTGCCTGTAGCATTTTTGAAAAAATAAAATACACTATTTCCTTTGCACACTCAACTTTCTACGTAGGATCTCATACTTTGTTAAAGTGTGGGACTCCAATTTTTGGATCAAATTTCGACGATCTGATCCGTTCAATGTGTTTAAAACGTGTTTTTAAGCGGTCTATGCGAGGATTTGTAAAACAAAAATAACCGGAAGGGCTTCATCCAAGCGGTTTTTCAAAAAATATATATCTACGGTTTGTATGAAAAATTGTTCGGATAAAGCCTTTCCGAATATTTTTTTGTTGAATCATCGCGTAAGCCCTTAGAAACACGTTTAAACGCATTGAACGGTTCGGATTGTCAAAATTTGATCTGAAAATGGGAGAATTGGGTGACTTCCACACTTTAACAAAGTGTGGTATCTCTCGTAGAAGGGGACTCTTCCTTTGCATATTCACTTTTTCATCTCTGCATTTTAACCCTACAAAATTATTGCAACACTCGTTATCTTAATAACACATTTTATTACAATAACGCAAAAATGAAATTCATTTTTTATACTTTTGTGTCATATAACACTATATTTTTGTCATAACGACCGGAGATGCCCTTAAATGCACGTCTAGCTTACGACATTGGCATCGCTAACCGAGAAAGATTTTGAATGCTCTTTTTTTATTATTATTGTAAATGCAGGCATCAATAGCAGGACACAGAATAAAAGAATGGGGCGGAAAGGTGGATCTTCCCAAAGAGACTGATGCGGAGAATGAGGGAGAAATAGTTGTAACGGATTTTATTACACCCAAATTAAAGTCCGTGGAATGACCTGAGCAAGTTTTTGCGGTACAATCCTATGTTTGGAATGTTGATCCAATCTTTCCAAAGCTATTTTTTCGGTTTGAGATTTCCTGCTCCGAGAAATGGTGTTCTTCTGTTTCGAAATGTTTTGGGACATTGTATTGTGTGTTTTTTTTTTCTTTTTGTTTTTAAAAATTTCATGTATCCAATGGCCAAAAATGCACCGGAACAGAGGAATAGGAAATTTTCGAAACAGAGGATTTGATTCCATTTTTTCGGTTTGAGATCCCCTATTCCGAGAAATGGTGTTCCGAAATGTTTTGGGCCGTTGGATTGCGTGTGTTTTGTTTTTTGTTTTAAAAATTTCATGTGATACAATAGCCGAAAATGCACCGCAACAGAGGAATAGGAAATTTTCAAAACAAAAAATTTGATTTTTTTTTTTTTTTCATGTTGAAGCACTTTGGAAGAATGTGTCCTCCCTTGTTTTGTAGACACAAAATTTCGGGTGTGTCTAAACCTCTTGTCCTCTTGCACGAGCTCTTGAGCACCTTCAAAAGTTGTAAGCATTTTCAAGACTTGTTTAAGATCATAAAGTCTAAAGAGTATTCACATCTGGCCTTACTTTAGTTGGATTACTATTTGACTCTGTATCCCTTTCTAATTCTGAGTCAATTTTATTTAAACTATTTATACATCTCGATCACAGGAATGTAAAAGGAAAAAAATGGGTGGGGAGAGATAAAGAAAAAAATGAAAATAATAATTGAAAAGAAGAATAATGATTAAAAAGATGATTGAAAAACTAAACTAAACTAAAATTTCTAAACGAACACAGCAGACGTAATTGTTGGAAAATATGTTGACTTTTTGTGATAAAACCGAAAATATTAATGCATAAAATTAGAACGCAAAACCTGGAAATCGATGAAAATAAAATGATGATCAAGGCGAGTGTTTAACACTCTGTACTTAAGACAGATTCGTCCCCGCTACGGTGTTTACGGTTTGTATAAAAGTCTATCTCTCAGCACTACTTGATCTTCACCGAACGGAAGTAGCACTCCAATCTGTTCGGTAGGCGAACCAAACTTATGTTTGTACTCTTTGTAACGACCCGTAATTTCGGCCGATTTTACATTTCAATATTTAATTTAAATAAAATAAATTTCTTATTTAATTTTCTATTTTCCTTTAATGTTTAATTATTTTCTTTTAATTATTTATTTCACACGGTTTAGTCGCAAGACTACGTGTGCGTGTCGAGGGCTACCCGTTTCACCACCCGGAGCCCCGGGCTACCTTCCAACCACCCAATTCAAGTGACATAGTACGTAGTTAATACCCACTTACCATAGAACACCAACCACCTTAGTACTTTAGGCCAACTTGGTACTAATGTAAGTGGGAAAGTACCAAGTGGATGAGAGAGAGAGAGAGGGAGAGAGAGAGAACCGTGGGAGAGGGAGGGAGAGAGAGAGAACCGTGGGAGAGGGAGAGAGAGAGAGAGAGAGCCGGTTGAGGGAGGGAGAGAGGGGAAGCATTTGCTCCCCCATGTTGGTACATTTTGCATGTGCTAAATTAGGCACATGTTAGCCTAAAAACCTAACCTAGACCTTACTAAATTTGGGGGATATGAATCTTCCCATTTATGGGAGATTCTTACCTAGTTTCTTAGACCCTAAAATAGTCATGTGTATACCCTTTGTTACTTAGTCAATAAGTAGTAAAATTAGTGTACCAAAAACTCCCAAAAATAAAAGGTGGCCATGCAAATTTCTGCACAACCAAGGGTGACTAACCTAGTGAGGAACTTCCAAGCACATGCTAGTAATTAAAACCCCAACCCTTAGCCTTGTTCAACCTACTCTAAATAGCCCACAAGATTCATGTACCACAAGGTTCAAAGTATCTCCCATTTGTACTTCCCTCATAAATGAAGGAAGTTGGAGCATTGAATTGGCACATGGGGGATGCCCATGGCCGGCCAAACAAGGTGAGGGGGGAGTCCCTCACTTGCCTATAAATACTCCCCATGCAAGCTTGCAATTCCTCACACCAAAACATACTCTTCCTTGCCACCTTTGTAGAAATGCTCTAGTTCTTCTTGTTCTTGTCCTTGTTCTTCTAAGTTCTTCACAAAATCACCTCCTAGCCACCACACTCCACCACCCTCGACCACCCTCCAATCCAAAATTAGGAAGAAAGTAGAAAGAAAAAGTGTTCGACCTCACCGGAAAAACCCACCTAGCTTATTCGGCCCCGATAAATTTCGTAAACTCGTAAGTTATCTTACTTACACCCTAACCTAGTTTTTCTAGACTAGAAATAATTTTTATGTAGTTGATTTGATCTTCTCGTAGTCGAAATAATTTTTCCATATTCGTTTATAAGTTGGTTCGGAAGAAAGTTACTAATTTTTCGCTTACAGCAAAATGTAAAATGGTGGCGTAGGAAAAATTTACTTTTCAACACACGTAGTCGTTATAATGCCCGCATTGAGATTGTGTTCCAAAAATCACGTAGTCATAATGTCCGGAAGATTTTTGAAAAGTGATCGTTACCTCGCATGCACGAAAAATCGACTTTTGAAAATGCACCGTTATAATGCCGACGAGTTTTTGAAACAAAAAATGCGTTTTCAACAATAAGAAATATTCTAAAAATATTTTATCAAAATGATTTGACTCACTGGAGATGATGAGATCGCCCAAGGCTAACACCCTTGAAAGTCTGACAAAAAGACAAGCTTCGCGCTATCTAAGAAAGGGATGGGTGATATTAACTGGATATTCCGACCCCCCGGCCTAGGACTTTCCTGCTTATCTCGTTATCGAAAGTAGTCGCCCGAAAATGGTTTTGTCTTAACGTGACACGTTTTCCGAGAAAGGAATTTATCGTGACAAGAGTTTGAAAAGACATGTTGCACGAGCACGAATCGAAACGATGACGACATGACCTGGTTTTTGAGAAATGACTTTCGAAATGATGATAAGAGATGAAAATGATAAACGGAAAAGATGACGGGTAGTGAACGGACCTCATAAACAGACTGGTTAAGTTCAGTGATATGAGACGGCCGGGACTAGACCGATGTGATGACAGTTGTTGAATGCACCTCATAAACAGACTGGTTAAGTCCAGTGATATGAGACAACCGAGATTGGAATGATGCGGTAACGCAGCGAGAACGCCAGCCCCAATCCGCGGAGAGGATGTAGAGGTTAGGGTTAAGCGTGCGTAACACTAGTGGACGGACCTTATGAACAGACTGTTTAAGTACAGTGACATAAGACGGCCGGGACTATGTCCAGTGAGACGCGGGATGGACGGACCTTACAAACAGACTGTTTAAGTACAGTGATGTAAGACGGCCGGGATCTCGAGCGGAGAGGCTGGGACTCGTCAGTTGAAACGAGACGGAAACGAGCCCAGTAACTTTCGAGCAATGGGAGATGATATTGATGGTTGTGAATATGAAATTTGAAGAAGAATACCGTTTTGGAAAATAATACGAGATACTGACGAATATGAAATTTGAAGAAGAATACCGTTTGGAAAATGATACGAAACACTAATTTGACACTGTTGTTGACTTTACGGCACTGGCACTATTGGTACAAGAAACAACACTATTGCACGCACTCTGATTTCAGTACTCTATTTTACCGCCACGCTTGAAATTATGCTTTACTGGATTTGAAATCATGATTTACTGAACTTGAATAAATTACTATTTCCCTGATCACATATTGTTCTAGAATTGCTAGATTAGGGTTTGGGTAGGGTAATTTGTTGGGCGTATCGCTCACGGTGTTACTTTGTGTAACCCTGGCATAATACTATGATGTTGCTCGTCAACTCGGACGTATTATGCTAGATTGCCAGATTAACCAGGAAGGGTATTACGACCTGGAGCAGTATGGAGAAGCTGCTGACTTGGGGACAGACCCGGCAGAGGTCTGAGAGTGCCGTAGACCCGACCCAGTATTTGATAATGTAATAATTCACTTTTTTTTTAAAGACTTGTAATATTTATTCCGACTCTACTGTTCCAATATTATTATTAACGCTCCCAAAATTAGGGGCGTTACACTCTCTCCAATGAAAAGACTCTGACTCAATGAAACTGTAGGAAAAATCAACGTTAAAATGAATGAATGATGCCATATATATAGGCTAACTGGTGACTCTACGAAAAGTCACCAGGAAGAAGAGGCACATCTGTCCGCGAAAGGACACGTCCGTCCACAGCGAACAGGTGTCAATGAAAAGATGCAACTCTAAATTAAATCAATTTTCATTCATACTTAAATAAAATATTATATCCATAATATTTTTTCCAACAATCCCCCACATGAATGAAATTGACTCAATAACCAATGCAAAAACAATGCAAATGACACACAGAGAGAGAGAGAGAGAGTACAATAGGAAATCTCCTGCATGGGGTTAGGTAGCTTTTGGCTTTGAACCTCGTATTGTGAATAACTATCGGACTTACTAGCTAACCAGTGAATGCGATGTCTTGAACTGTTCAGCCGTTTGTGTAAGCCAAGACAATAGTCAACACACAGGATCATTCCAACACAGTTGGTTCTTACGATTGTGCCCATTTGGGCCTGGAACACACTGACAACTGGTTTCAGAGAGTGTTTTTTTAAAGAATTCAACCTTAAAAATCTCATAGAAGCGGCCCCACTTCACACTCACATAGGTGATCTCTTATAAAGAGTATCCTGCTATACCCCACTTGGATTTACCAAGGTATAAGAATCATTAAAAGTTGCAACTTAACCTAAATCACTGCAGGCATCACTGTTTCACCATAGGAATGAGTTGGAGAGATATCTCCTTAGTGATACTCCTAAGCCTCATATAACTCGGTTGTCCCGTTGAACCTAGATCTTGGGATCTTGGGATCTCAGTTGTCCTTGGTTAATGGATCTGTAATTTTCTTATTTGACATTGCAGTCTAAATGAGAACAAATGTTGACGGTAACTTGTCTACAATGTAAACATTGAAGACTAACCGTTCTATATGGTCCTTTGTGTCTTCTTTTTTTTAATGACTGGTGGCCACCATATTATATCCACTGACACAGAATTGGACCTCATAGGAACATCCTCTAAGAAATAGCGTAGCCATTTTGCTTACTCGTTTTCGTCTAATGCAATGAGTTGATCAAACTCCATTGTAGACATTACTATATACGTTTGTTTAGAGGATTTCTAAATCTTTGTTGCACTTTCAAAGTGTAAAGACATGTATCCACTCGTGGATTTTTAGTCTTTTAATTCAAATATAAAATTGACTATTCTACGCTTTCGTCCCCGCTACGGTGCTTACGGTTTGTATGAACGTCTATCTCCTAGCACTACTTGATCTTCACCAAACGGAAGTAGCACTCCAATCTGTTCGCCAGGCAAACCAAACTTATGTTTGTACTCTCTCCAATGAAAAGACTCAAACTCAATGAAAGTGTTGGAAAAATCAACTTTAAAATGAATGAATGATGCCATATATATAGGCTAACTAGTGACTCTACGAAAAGTCACCAGGGAGAAGAGACACATCTGTTCACGAAAGGACGCGTCCGTCCACAGCGAATAGGTGTCAATGAAAAGATGCAACTCTAAATTAAATCAATTTTCATTCATACTTAAATAAAATATTATATCCATAATATTTTTTCCAACAGTAATTGTCATTGCATTATTTTTTTGGCTCGGCATGTTCTATTCGATACAGGTAGGAGAAGAACCCGGATACGGATCAACCTCGTCATCTTGCGCCAAAGATCTTACCATTTCCGAAGGAACTAGAATTCCGTCTTTTTTCCATTTCCATTCAAGAGCTCTTATGTGTTTTCATACCCCTTTGAAATCCCTAAAAATAGACAAAACACTTTTCTTAGGAATACATACAAAATGCGGCACTACAAAAAGTATAACGGGAACCTCACCATTAACTACTTAATTTTTTAATTTCATAGTAATCGGAATAAATGTCCTACCGAGATAGACTTTGTCACTTGCTATCCTCTTGCCTAACAGGCGAAGATTTACCTCCGTGGAAAGGATGATTAATCAAGATCGATATGAGAATCCAACTCCATTGCATTGTCAGAATCCATGTTGCATATTTGAAAAAGGTTGACCCGTTGCTTTTCTCATGGGACAATGCTCTTCCGCCGAGCCCCCTCTCGGTCCACATGAAAGAAAGGGCTCACTAAGCTAGGATCACTAACGAATACTAACATAATAAAAAATATTATATAGAATAGAAATGTCTTTTCTGAAATTCTTAGAATCCATTTTTTGAAAGATTCTGCCTTTCGTGCTTGCCTGGGTCTTAGAGATCCTTTCGATGACCTATCTTTAGCGATATCTCTATATATTCCGATCGGTTGCATAAAGCCCGCGGTAGCAATCGATAAATGGAAATATTTTTATGAATAAATGGAAATATTACCTTGTAAATTTCTGGGAATGTTATTTTTACATATGGGCTCAACCAATAAGGATCCATATACACCAATTATCCAATAATTCCCTTGACATTTTGGGCTATCTTTCAAGTACACAATTAAAACCTTCAATAGTACGGAGTCAAATGATAGAAAATTCATTTCTAATAGAGAATGCTAGTAAGAAGTTCGATACTCTAGTGTCAATTACTCCAATGATTGGATCATTGTCTGAAGCGAAATTTTGTAACGTGTTAGGACATCCCATGAGTAAGCCAGTCTGAGGCGGTTTATCAGATTTGATATTATTGAACGATTCGGCGTATATATAGAAATCTTTCTCATTATTATAGCAGATCATTAAAAAAAATTACTTCCTCCGTCCCTTTTATAGTGTGTACATTTTTATTTTGGGTTGTCCCTTAATAAGTGTGTGTTTTGAAAAATTAGTAGGTACATTTCCTATATTGCCCTTAAAAGTAGATTCATTTTTAAAAAGTTAGTGTGTATTATTATATTGATAAAGATAAGTAATGGAAAGTAGATATAAAAGTTGTAAAAGTTGATGTGAGAGAAAAATAGTTGGAATTCCCAGGTAACACACTTAAAAAGGGACGGAGGGAGTAGTTTGTATCCAATAAAGTACTCCCTCCGTCCCTTTTTAAATGATCCGCTTGGGAAACGTGTATTTTGTGGACGTTAAAAAAAGCACCTCCGTAGAACGTTTTTAATTTTTTTTTTGCACCAAATTAAAGTACTCAATGAGCACTTTAATTTGGTATAAAAAAAATTACAAAATTCTATCGAGAAAAATATTTTTTAGGGGTTTGAAATTACACGTATTCCTGTATGGATCATTTAAAAAGGGACGGAGGGAGTATATACTTTGAATTTCTTGTGCTAGAACTTTGGCACGTAAACACAAAAGTACGGTGCGTTCTTTTTTTAAAAGATTAGGAGTGGGAGTAGGTGCAGTGCACCTGGGTGCTATGCACTGTACTGTGTGTTTCTTGGCCGTTCGATCATATTTTGGACAGCCTAGATGCATTCGGTAATTTTTATTTAATTTTGATTTACTTTTATTGGTATAAAATCAAAACACATCCGGACCGTCCAAAACACAATCGGACGGCTGAGGAGTGCATAGCACCCAAGTGCACAACACCCACCCTGTTTCCGAGATTATTAGAAGAATTTTTTATGAAGGAAGAGTAGGTTTTTTATTTGACCTTCCCAAAAGCTTCTTCGACTTCAAGGAAGTTATATCAAAGGCGGATTTGGTATTTGGATATTTTTTTGTATTAATGATATGGCAAATCATGAATGATTTGTTATGCATGAGACCTTGTAAACAGAAATTATCTTTAAATAATCTCAATGATGAAGTAATAAGAAAAAAATGTATTTATTCTATTCTGAAATGTTCATGTAGTATGTAGGCTTAAATCAACTGAGTATTCAATCCTTTTGAAAGCAAAGTCTTGTCTAGAGAAAAAACTATGTTTCAGGTGTATACATAGGGAAAGCCGTGTGCAATGAAAAATGCAAGCACGGCTTGGGGAGGGGTTTTTGCTTGTTAAACAAAAAAATTATCTACTCCATCCGATTAATTTCGGGTTTGAATCCCGGGCAACCCATTGCCATATTGTTAGTTTTCAAAACTGATTCTAGTTTTGCAAGTTAAAGAATCATGAGTTGCATTTCATTTTTTGGTTTTTTTGTGGCTGATCTTGGTTTTGAAAGGTTCATGATGATATTTGTACCATGTTTTGAATTTTCATTATTTATTATTCTTTTAACAGCGTTTGTAAAACACTAGATAGCGGAAAGAGGTAGTCACCCCGCCTCCTTGTCATCACTACCTTCTTCACTCTGTATTGGTGTGGGATCCACACGTTATAGCGGAGCTCCTACCACTGTATAATATGGAAAGTCTTAGAACACTACATGATGGTGCTCCAGGAGCACTTAGGCATCAAATGATACCCTACCAAAGTAGGTATCACATTATTTTTCCAAAACTTGGGTAGTCCTGTTCTGAGTGTGGACACCCAATGTGATGATCCCCTCACATGCTATCAAATGATACCTACCAAAGTTTTATTAGACGATCTGATTTGTTTATTTGTAGGTGTCAATTTTTTCATAATCCTAAGGAAAAAAATTACATTGATCGAATATCAATATAACTCGATCTCGTCTTGTATCGATATCCGATCAATCTGAGTATTTGCATACACAATAAACATGTGCAGACTTATGCAATGAACGGTTTTGACCGACGAAGGAAATCATATTTTGAGGTAACGAGTAAAAGACTTGCATCTCTATCAGTTTATCAGATAGTCATTACCATGTACTCCATTTCACAAGGACATTGATATAAATATTTACAGTATAGTATGTACCAGGTTCAAGAATGACGGGTGCAATATGTTAC
This sequence comes from Gaultheria prostrata, assembly GCA_036023075.1. Taxonomy (NCBI): domain Eukaryota; kingdom Viridiplantae; phylum Streptophyta; class Magnoliopsida; order Ericales; family Ericaceae; genus Gaultheria; species Gaultheria prostrata. The sequence continues at coordinate 32,134 of JAXBDA010001285.1, forward strand.
ACGCTTGTCCAATCCAACAAACTGGAACTAGTATTCAAACAGTTCACCTTTGAAGAAATAGTGCAGCTCCAACCAAACCGACCCACAATGTTAAAGATACCCAGAAAGCTTCGTTCTTCTCCAAACCAATCGGAGGTCGCCAAACCAAGAAGTCCCCTATATAGTCCCTAGACGACGGAAGCTGATTTGTCATCGACCTAAATCTCTTTTCATCTCTGTCCTTGTATTTATCACTCCATGTTCCCGCATAGCTGCAAACGATTATGGAAACTAGTTTCATCAACTTCTTTCAGACATGAAGGATCCCTATGTATTATGCTTCATATGCAAAATCAAAATGGAGCGAGAAAAATGGGAAGTCAAAATTAACAAGAATCTGAAAGCTTGCACCATCAGAGGTGTGACACTACCAAGCTCATCAACAACACAGCCGTGGCAAAAGACAAACAGTTTCGGAATAGCTTGCGATTTCGTAGGAACCAACAACAGATGAGAACAGCCTGTTTTATCCTCCTTGCAAATGGTTTAGTTTTCATTAAATCATTGCAAAACCAAAGGTAGCATGCTTTCTCCAAAACTACTTCTGGATGCAATTGGCTAACAGCATTAAATGCAGAAAAGGAAATGGGAGATCGTATTAGAGCGCTCTGGTGAATATATCCCTAGAAACATGTTGAAGAGTAAATGTTTGCCGCAAGGGGGTTAAAGGGGGGAAAAAACCAAAATTAGCACAAAAAAGGGGGTGAAACCAAAAAGCTTTCTGCACATAATTCTGCTTACTGTACTGCTTACCTACCAAATGACTCCACAACTAGTGCAGGTCTTAATCCTAAGTATCAAAGTCTTCTAAGTTGATGTTTTCAGTTTGCCATGAATTAGTGCATCTTAGAGTCTTCAAATAACCAATCTACTTCCCCCCAACTATAGTAGTCATTAATCTTCATTAGAGTTGAAAGTCAAATCTTCTCCAACTCTTGCACATTTAGTTGCAACACAGGGACCTAAGCAAAATTTCCATGATCCTTCTATTTTTCAAGGGTACGTGCTAAGTTGTCAGTAGATCACCTCATACAGGTGAGATTTCATGAGCCACAGTCCCACTCGTAGGCAGGGTCCCAAGTGTTTTTATTGCCCAAGGCCTAATCTAAAAATTGTGCCTTTAAGAGTAAACACTTAAACAATTTATATAGCAACAATCACAATACGAGAAAGCCAAAACAATATAAAGTTCTACTAATCATTATATAAGAACAAAAAGTACAAAGTCTCCAAATACATATTATCTCAAGAGCACATGAGTATCACTCGAATATTACTCGTGTTGCATTTCTAGAAGCAAAAGTATCAATTAGACTTGTACAATCAAATTGGGCCTTTTTTGTTTTTCCTATTGGGCTATAAAGACCTGCCTACGAGCAGTGCCGGCCCAACCCCAAGGCCCTAGAGGCCAGGGCCTTGGGCATCCAAAAAACCCAAAAAATAGACTCATTCCTTCAACTAAAATTAGATCACTGAAGAAGGGCATAGACTAGCATCCCCTTCATCACCATCACAAACTAGCATTTTGGGTATTAGTGGAAAAAGAAAACAGCTCAAAACTGTTGCTACAAGCTCAATGACAATGAAAATAACTTCTCCTGCTTCCACGGGCCTATTCTTCTCAAGATAATCAAAAAATATCAATATATCATTCTTTGATACCACCTATAGGCTATAGCAACCAAATGGTGCTTCAAATATGCGAGACTAGATGCAGGACAAATTAACTATATCTCAATAACAAGTGAAATGGACAATCAAGTAAAATCTGAACTCACTTGTCGTAGCTAGAACCTATCATTGGGATAGTTACCATCTCCTCCTGGGAGATCTTAAGCTTAGGTGCTTGCAAGATGTAGCGAAGCTCTCCAGCTTGGCGCCTTATACTTGCATTGGGATGATTCTTCTCTAATTGCTTATACAAGGCAATGCAGTCTGCATGGCGGTTATTTGCCTCATATGCCATAGCAAGCCATATCTGAATCTGAAATCATTGTTTCACATTAGCAGTGGCGGAAGCAAGAATTTCATAACTGAGAAGGTAAAATGAAAATCATTTTGGGTTCGGAGGGACAATTATAGTAAAAGAAATTGGATTATAAAGGGGTTAAAGTAAAACTATCAAGATTTTGAAATGGCCTAGACACTGAATTTATTATAAGTTGCAAAACATATGGAAAGAAAGTAACATCACTCACAAAAGTTTAGGGGCGTGGCCTCTGCCCGCAACCTTTCTGTCCGCGATGCAACTTAGCCTAAATGATACCTATGTTCATAAATAGCGATATTGATCAAACGATCATTGTTTTTCACCTACCTCGCCACCAAATAGAGTTGGTCTGGGAATGATTGTGAGAGCACCTTCCAGAAACTCAATGGCCCGTCCATACATACCCTTTCCATAAGCCTTCTGACCCAATTCGTACATCAACTGAGCCATCTTTCGCCGCTCCGCTTGCTCCTTAGCCACCTATTTTCCCATACCAAATGTAACAAAAACCATAGATACCAAATCAAATGATAACAAATCAGCAACCACCAACTCAACAAAAAAAATCAAGAGTTTCAAAACCAATTGAATTTCAGTGTTACCAAACAGTATCCAAAATGAAACCTCCCTAAATTATGCATATGGCAACCCTATTATGTCAAACCTAGCCCCAGTGGTCCAAAAAAGAAAAGCTTAAATCTATTTATTTTCTATTAGATCGCCAAGAAAATCAATTAGGTCATATAGGTGGAATAATCCTAGATTCTCAAGAGTTGCTCCACTTTCTGGGCAGCCAAGCAGAGCATACGAACGGAATTTGAGAGTACAAACGAAAAAACACAGTACCAAATCAAATATCATTTTCTGGGATAAAAATGACAACGAATCACCAACTCAACTAACTATTTTCAAGACTTCCAAAAACCAAGGGAATTTTAATGTTGGCAACACAGCATTCCACATGTATTCCCACTATATTTACGTAGATGCAATCTAAATGTTTCAAGTCCCCCGTGTACCAAAAAATGAAAAGCTTAAATCTACTTATCCCTCAGTTACATCACCGAGAAAATCGTAGAATCGTAAACAAACTCGAATCGAGTAAAGTCGAATAGGTGAAATATTCTCAAGAGTTACTCCTCTTTCTGGGAAACCAAACAGAGCATATAACGGAAGCCAATTCTTCTTCTCTCTTTTTTCCCTTTTTTGGTGCAATATTTGCCAATAATTTGAGTAAATAAACCATACAAGTGAGTAGAAATTAGTAATAAACCTTTTCGAGTTCCTTTCTGACTCTCATCCTCTTATCCTCCTCCGTCTCTTCCTTCCCTTCAAGTTCCCCTTCCCTCTCCTCCACCCGACTCTGCAACTCCTCCGCCTTCCTCTCCAACTCCCTCCTCTCCTCAAACTCCTTCACTCTCTTCCTCATTGCTCTCTCCCACGCACGCAACCCGTCCATTTCCTCCTCCTCCTCGTCGTACCCATTCCCGTTGCTTTCATCGTCACTCATCCCAGCAAGATCCAGCGCATTACCCTTCGAATTCGCCTTCCCTCGTGCGCCTACTCTCTGATTGCGATTCTCTTTGTCGAATTCGAAGCCGCAAGTGGCGGCGATGGAGATGTGGTGGTAAGGTTCTTTCTTGAACAGGCTCAGTAAGACGTCGGCCGGTAACGGACGAGGCTTGCCGTCGGGAAGTGAAGTTCTGGATGAGCTCACGTCTAGTACTAGTGCTAGGTTTCCGGTCACTACGGCCATGTCGACGGGGCCTAGAGAGAGAGACGAGGAACTGATGAGAGATGAGAGAGAGAGAGAGAGAGGGGCGATATTTAGAGGATGATTGGAGGGTGGAAAGACTGGAAAGGGCATTGATTTGGGTTTCGAATGCGTTTGAGATGGTTGGATTATGGAATGATGGATAGGGGTAAAGTTGTCTACGAGGATCGTGAACGTGGCGCTGTGTGTGGCTATGGCGTGTGGGCTGCGGTTTTATTGTTAGAGTTTTGTTGCTGCAAGTCAAAAGCCTTGACTTATACTCCTCCGTCCAGATTTGTTGGTCCACAAACATATTTTTTTAAGTCCGAAGATATTTATCCATTTTCAAAAGTTAAAGGGTAAAGTATGGAGAAAGTACACAAAAAATAAGAGAAAAAAAGTAATGGAAAAAAAGTTGGAATCCCCAAAATGAACCAACAAATCCGGACGGAGGGAGTAATAAAGATGAACTGCACTGTGTACCCCCGGTAATTACGCAAAAATTCTCAAAGTTTTATTTTCAGCGAATTTTCCGTTGGACAAAATCTGTTAAAATCAAGAGGTAATTAATTATTCATCCGCTTTTTTGATACCACTTACATTTTCATCCCCAATATTTTATGGACTTATGTTTTCATCCTCTCAGAGTGTAAATTACCTATCTTACCCTTTTAATAAGATATCCATATGTATGTGTATATTGTCTTCCTAAATTAGTGGGATTGATTATATCTTCAAAAATTTCAAACATTCAAAACAACCAAATCCCATTGATTTGGTTTCCATTTTAAATGGATGAAATTTCAAACTAAAAGAAAAAATACAAAAAGCCATCATAATTCAAAAAGTCACAACAAACTCATCCCTCAATTTCGTATAGTCATGGTTAAAATAAAAATGGAAATGTTCAAACATAGTAAAATAAACGGAACATGACAAAAAAAAATTAAATTTGCACCGGTAAATATGGTAAAAATGGCATACATGAGCCAAACACCAAGTTTATGGTAAAAATAAATACCACCATAGTAAAGATGGAGAAATTTTGAATAATCATGGCAAAAAAATGGCAAAGGTAAACTAATAACCGAGTAATTGTGGTGAAAATATCAATTCGAACTCAGTAAATACGGTAAAATTAGGAAAAATCATGGTAAAAAAATGATATCTACATATATACACGATCCTATTTTTTTTTAATAATCATGATAAAAAAAATAGGGTAAAGAACCAGTAATCATGGTAAAAAATAACTCAAACTCAGTAAATATGGTAAAATCAGGAATAATCAAGGTAAAAAAATGATATATAGGAGCTATTTTCTCGAAACACACAATCTCTGTGTTGTGCTCTATGAATAAAGGTAAATCAATGGCCATTAGAGACAAAACAAACTCACCCATATGGATGGTGATGATTGGGGCTACTACAACGATTCCAATGATCGTTTACGAGGTGGTTTCAAAACATGGGGGAATAAGTATCCGGATTTGACACGCTCTTTATTCGAGAGAGCAGAGGAGGATGAGGATGAAGCTATCGGACCACGAAAGGACGGCAAAGCTGGCCGATTTCGTACGACTGTTTGTTTCTCGGACAGGTGAAGTGCGCCGGTTTCAAGAACATGAAAACTTTCGGCGAAGGTTGACGGATTTGGACCCCGATTTTGGGATGGACGATTGACGATGGCGGGACGTCGAGGCGTCAGGGATTGAGTTTGATCGGGACGGAGAGGATGGCGGAATGGAAGAAATGTCGAAATTTGGGAATACTGGTTAGTGAGATAGCGTTAATCAGCATGATATAAGGGATTAGGTTCATCCCAAATCCCTTTAATTACGGTGGAGGACCTCGTAATTTTTAAAATGGTCCACTTTCTACCACCTCCTATATGCAACTTTTAATTTAGTCCTCAACCCTTAATATGGTATTTAGTATATATAGATGTATAATGTAAAGGGCAATTTAGGGTTTATTTGAATCTCGGGATGAAAACATAACTCCTAAAAAGGCTCAGGATGATTTTCAATTTCCATGTGGAAAAAAGGATGATTATTTAAGTGCCCCTAAAATCAATCTTTGCTAAAATTAACCATTGATTTAGCGAATGGGGATCAAATAGGAAACTCATCCTATACTCCAAAATGATTCGGTCATTTCTCCAAACCATTAGAGCAAGTTCAATGGTTCAGCCAAAATTAGTGTTGCGCACGGTCCAAATCAATTTTAAGAAATACGATTCTTGTCTGGCCCAAAAGTCATATGATCTGATTCTAAGCAAGTCTGAGGTTGCGATTCGATTTCGGTTTTTAAACTACAAAGGCCAAAAGTGTAGTTTACCCTAGGGGTGGGAATTTACGATATGACATAACAACACGACACGAAGTTAGCGAATTTGTGTTGAGTATTTCTGACACAAAACACGTATATGACACGACCTGAGAACACGATTAGTAAACAGTTCGGGTTCGGGTTGAACCCGCTTAACCCGAAAATGACACGAATTAATCTGTTCGTTAAATTTTAATGGTGCTATTATCTATTTTTGATGGGCCTTGGTGGCCTACCTAGAATTGCATTTCTTTATTTCCTTGTGTTGTTCTTAATTTCTTATCAATAGTTTTATTTTTCTTTGAATTTGGCTAAACATGTGATGTCCAAGTTGTGAATTTGTTGTGATCTTTTGTACGTTTTCATGCTCTGAAGTTGTGAATGATTTTGCAACTAAGGTTCTAAAGCTACACATCGTTTTGGCCGACTATAATTACTTTTTCTGATGTCTTATATCTAGTTCATTTAATCTATTGCAATTGTTATTATGGATTAATAAAATCTTTTTTCACCGTACCAAAAAAAAAAGGTTAATTGTGTCAATCCGAACACGACACGATTAATAGCAAGTCGGGTTAGGGTTCATATCTTTTGACACGATAATTAAGCAGATTATTTTGACACGAATCCGATTTGATACAAATACGGCTCAACACAATATAAACACGGCACAACACAACACAACACGACACGACGCTCACTCCTAGTTTACCCTTGTTCCTCCAACCAATTACATTACACCAACTGTCACGAACCACACGTTTAAAACCCGTGTCGTGGGCAAAACATCTGGAGTGTCGTGTCGTCGTAAAAATGTTTGGTTTGCCCCCTCTTTCGCAACCGTTAATGTGCAATCTACGGCGGCCGTAGGCGGTTTCCGTTGCGAGTCCCCATCTTTGGCACTTGCTTCTCTCTCTCTCTCCAAAAATCGAAGCTTTATCCAGGGCCAGTGTATGCATGCTCACTCAGCCACGATGCCTCTGATTCTCCCCCACCTTCTTCAACCTCGCCTCATTTCTTCTCTCCACCATACGCACCCCTCAATCAACGCCAATCGCAAAAATCTCCTTTTCTCCGCCAAAACCAAAACCAAAACAAAATTCCAATTCAATTCCTCCGTCTTACACTCCAATCCAAGGTTCAAATATGCTTTCGCCCTGAAATCGGCTTCCGTCGTCAATGAATTTCCGCTGCAGAGCAATCCGGAAGAGTCTTCTAACGACTTTGGGGAGAAAAACAATGTGGAGTTATCTGAGAAGCTGCGACGGTGGATTGCTTTTGTTAGGTCGGTTTTGCCTGGTGGAAGTTGGTGGAAATTTTCCGAGGACGTTGAAGTTGTATTGGCGGCCAAGCCTGTGACTGTGTTACGAGCGCTTCAACGGATGTGGAAGTTGATTGCCGAGGATCGGTGGATTGTTTTTGCTGCTTTTGCTACGCTTATTGTTACTGCTGTGAGTACTCCTCTAGTGGTTAATTATTACATACCAATTGAAATGGAAATATGTGTCTTTTTGACAATCTAGTAGATTTTAGGTGAAATGTTCTTATCTTTGAGATGAACCTGCAATCACAAGCACTGATTCACTCAAATCACTCCACTCTCAGAAATACAGATTTATGCACAAGTTTGAGTAAAAGCTTCAGTGATAAATTTAGAGGCACCAATTAGCCCTGAAAAGAGAGAGAGAGAGAGAGGATCCTGCTTGTGGGTTCATGTCAGTACGTCTCCCTTGATTTGAGTATGAAAGGGAGTAAAACTCATTTTGATGTGAATTTGATATAGGACTATAGGAGTAGGGAGGGCTTTGGAGAATTTCTCTCTCAAACTTAAGTTTGAATCAATATTTTGGGGAAAGGCAGTAGATTCTTTAGCAATTAATATCCGATCAACTACGAAGGACAAGCTCATGCAGTAAAGATACATGGATGTTAAGGAGGCGTAGAGTTGAAGTTAATATGAATTCCAATTGTTAGAACCTAAATGTTTAGCTAGAAAGTGGTCCATGAGTCAATGACTACCTCATAACAATCTCCTGATATTTTTGGCTGACGGCTGTTACTCCTGCTTCCTGTTCACATTACATGCAGATGGCACGGAGAGTCTATTTGTGAAATAAGCTACCAATTTTCCAAGTTCCCGTTCAGTTACTGATGCGCCTAACTTCCATTTTTTGATACAGCTTTCGGAGATTTCCATACCGCATTTCTTGACAGCATCTATCTTTTCAGCACAGAGTGGTGAAATCATAGTGTTCCAGCGAAATATTCATCTCTTAGTTCTGCTGTGTGTCATCGCAGCAATTTGCAGGTTATAATCTTGTATGGTCAAGTATCCTTCCTCAGAAATACGTGAAAAACTTCGTAGTTAGCCATAAAAATGGAGAACATTGCTTTCTAATATTCTACATAAACCATTCAAGAACTCGTTTTGTTGTCCTTTTATAACCAATAGCAAGGCTAGGGACATGTGTAAGTGCATTCTTTTTCTCTTTTTTTGAAGTTGATGTAAATGCATTCATGTAAGGAAATCTTCTATCGTTTACTGTTCATGGTAACAATTGCCATTTTATAGAAAATTTTATGCAGCCAATAACTGGAATTTGAACCATCTGGTTGAACAATGTGGCGAGCTGCTGATACTACTCTTTTTATTTGAACTACAGTGGTCTCCGAGGTTGCTGTTTTGGCATTGCGAATATGATCCTTGTGAGTTACGTCCTATAGTTTAATTTCTCATAATCTTTCTTTAAAGAGCAGGAACATCAGATATCAATGCTGTAACTTGTAACCTTTTGATTGATTGTTTGGAGATCATATAGAGACTGGCTTTCTTATCATTTCTGTTCTTTGGTTGGTTGGATGGTGAAAGAAGAGCTTCTGGGCACTTGGCTTTGAGCATTACCAACCCCACCAAATGGAGAGTTAAGTCCCAAACAATTGGGCCAGCTACATGAATCCATTACTCCATTGAGCAGTGTTAGGAAAAGAAGTTCACAATGCTCCCACTTGCAGGAAGTTGTGGACGATGTTGATAAAACTAATAGAAATCGAGTTTCTTTCAAGAATGTCACTATTTGTTCTGACATAACTTTAGTGAAAGAGATTTCCAAGATAGTAAGTAGACTGTAGATTCATGTTTTTGATACTTTGTATCACCTTAAAATATGCAGGTCAAGCGGATGAGGGAAACTTTATATTCCACCCTTCTTTATCAGGTTCTGACTAGCATATGAGCATCTTTTTAGTTAAATTTTTTGGTGTCCATGGCAACCACACTCCAAGGACTTCTTAGTTCGTTGTATAATTGTTTTGGTGTATAACTTCCTTTGTAGGATATATCATTTTTCGACTCCGAAACAGTTGGTGATTTGACTAGTAGGCTTGGAGCAGATTGTCAGCAAGTGTCACGGATTATTTCCAATGATCTTAATATGATATTACGCAATGTTCTTCAGGTTGCTTCTCTAACTGAAAACAAATTTCTCTTGAATTAATGTCCAAGTGGATTATCTCACTCTTATTGTCCTTTTCAGGGTACGGGTGCATTGATTTACTTGTTGATTTTGTCCTGGCCACTTGGATTATGTACATTAGCAATATGCTCCATTCTGTCAGCCATTATGCTTCTATACGGCCAGTAAGACTTTATACGGATTTTTCTACCATGCCCCAGAGTGGTACGGGGGCATGATGCAAATTATGGACCTTTAGATTGAGAGTTAGGTAAATCTAAGCCATTAGATCAAAACTAACCACATAAACTAAGATGGATTTGCTAAATTCAAGATGGTTTTTCTCTTTTCCCTCTAAAAAAGCAATTTTATTTACCATAAAAACTGGGTTTACTTACCACGATACATCCTACACTAACTACGATACATGGCTACACTTACTACATCTATGGCCAAAGTTTTTGTTGGTCATTTTGATCTAACAACTTAGATTTACCTTACTCTCAATCTAAATGTCCATATTTAATGGGGGCTATCATGCCCCCATACCACTCGGGGGCATTGTAGAAAAATTCTATTTATACAGTTCCACTTTCATGCATATAAGTATCTTCCGGTCTTGTTTTTGTGTTGTAAAAAATTTATATGAAATGTGGAGCAAAGCAATGGAGTTACAAATCCTTGGAGTAAGAATTATAAAAAAATTGACTTCAACTACTTATAGGAGTATAACCATGGACAAACTAAACAGCTGTCAAGTTTGTGGTACAATAACAAATGAAAGAAGGAAGAGATGAGATCTTTTTTGTTTGGAATTGAAACAAGATCATGGGGCATCCCCTCTCCCACTTGTGCTCTTGTAAGCTGTCTTGAGTATGGGAAATTCACTCAGCTTTTCGGCGTAACTTCCATTCATATGGTCATTCTTGGGTTACTACTTGAACTGGGTTGCAGAGTTAGTTCGAGTGATGATGATGGTCAAACCAAATTTACACAGCTTTTCCGAGCGAATAAGTCACAGATTTGTGATAGTGAATCATTTTGCAGTCTGCATTTTGATGTTTTTGCATTGCTATTACTTATTGATTCCCGTGTTCTATTGGTTAGGTACCAAAAGAAAACAGCAAAGTTAACTCAAGAATTCACTGCTTCTGCCAATGAAGTACGCATAGAATACTAGCGTGTAATGTTCTTGTTTATATACATATATGGCCGAAGTATCTTAAATTTGCAAATTTTCCCTCCCATATGATGTAGGTTGCACAGGAGACATTCTCTTTGATGAGAACCGTTCGTGTTTATGGAACTGAGAAACAAGAACTTGGCAGGTAATGTACTACAGATTGCAATCTGTGCATGGGAACTCTAGGATTCGCATCTAGGTTTGAACAGGTGTCTAGATTCACATCTAGGTTTGAACAGGTGTATCACATGTGATAGACACAAACTTATCCTGCTTTGGTGAATAGGTACAAGCTTTGGCTGGGGAAGTTAGCTGATATAAGCTTGCGACAAAGTGCTGCTTATGGGCTTTGGAACCTGAGCTTCAACACTCTGTATCATTCAACGCAGGTCCTTCCTAGTCGAGAAAATGGTTCCTATGTGTACTAAGAAGTTACTTACTCTATCGTAATTTTCATTGTGGAAATTGCCTCCTACCCGACTTAACCCCCATGTGTTGCAAATTTAGGGTCCCCTTTTATTGACACATCTATCTATATAAGGATGGGTAAGAGAGGGAAACTGGGAAGGAATGGTGAGAGAATTTGGGTGAAGTTGGGTCCCTTTCTTGTATCCAATTAGTTGTTTTACATTAATGTCTTCGTAAGATATTGTTGATTATATTTATACCTATTTAATCACCGATTTCGCGCTGGTGCTAGAACAATCACACATGCATCTGATTCCTCGATTGGTTATGTATCAGTCCTGTTACCTTGGATAATCTGCTATACAAGTAGTGTCCGTGATGTAGCAGTAAACTTTTCGGATTCATTGGGAAAATTTCATTTGTTCCATAGAAACTTTTGCCAATTGCCAACCTTTTCAATTGCATGTCCCAGATCATGGATCGTAACCTTTCTCAACTGAAGATTGTTAGTTATTAAGTGCTAAAGAATTTTATACTCCAATCAATGTTATGTCAAGTGAGAGTGAGAGATAGTGGCAAGGTGAGAGATAGTTTTGCTTCTTCAATGTCCTTCCACTCTTTCATGTGCCTGTCCTATTTTTAAGCCATGACCTGTTATTGTTTTGTCATATGTTATATTTCCTTCAGTAGGTCAAAATGATGACTGTGCTAGATTTATTAGTGGTGCTTTTCTGTTGTTGCAATGGTATTACTGCAGTTTCTACTCAAATAGGATTTGCATTACATTCGCTAGACTGTATCATGTATATTTTCCTTATGGGTTAAGTGGGTATAGTTTAACTTTGAAATGCCAGGTAACAATGACAAAAGAATTTTTCACAGTGGACGATTTTGTCTTGAACAGCTAAAATGTTTAGAATTCTATAGGTAGGGAGATTTGTTAAACTTGGCCTTTCATGTTAAACTTGGCCTTTCACAAATGAAGTAGAGATGACACAAACTCTATAATCCACGATAAAAATGCGAATAGTTCAGTGAACACAGCTTATTTTCTATCAATTAAGTTTTCCTCTTATGTCTTGATAGAGCTATGCCTGCTGTTGTAGTAGTTTTGAGATATTTTAGATTGTGCAATTCCTTGAACATAGAATTATTCACAATAAGTTTGTATTAGAACTTTGCTGCAATTTATATCTTTTGCCAAGCCAAAAAAAGGCATAAATTTTTGTAGCATGGTTTCATCAATGAAAAAGCAGGTCTGCTTCAAGCTTAAATTTTTTAAGGTTTGATTACCATAAAGAATTGTCTTGTCACAGTATTGAATCACAATTTGTAACATGGTTTCAGAACTGACTTCTTCATTATGATTCATAACTTAATTTTGGCTTACCAAACCAAACCAAGCCATATGTCCCAATTAGTTGGGTTCGGCTACATGAATCCTTTTTTTTCCATTGAGCTCTGTCAAGGGCTGCTTGTTCTCTCGGACAAATTTAATTCTGGTTTATTTTGCATATTTGATTTTTATAGGTTATTGCTGTGCTGATAGGAGGGATGTCTATTTTGCACGGTAAAATAACAGCAGAGCAATTGACGAAGTTTATATTGTACGGTGAATGGCTGATCTTTTCGACATGGTTTGTTGGGGACGGTTTGTCATCATTGATGCAATCTGTTGGTGCAAGTGAAAAAGTCTTCCATTTGATGGATTCTTTACCAAGTGACCAGTTTCTAGCTCAAGGCAAGCACATATGTCAGTTTCTCAGTATTTTCTTCGGTTTGCCTACTTGTAAAGCCTATACAGAGGATCCGTGAATGTTCATTGAAAAACCCTTTGGTTCATTTCCAAGTTTAGGATTCTATCTTTTGTCTAAGGCTATCATAGACACCCGTCTAATGGCCTGGACCTGGGCATTTCTTTTTGCATTAGTAGGCTAGTGATCTTCCCCAAAGATGTAAATGGACAAAGGTAGGATAATTGTATTAGGTAATTATTGGAGGGGATATGGGAGTTCAATGAGAAAGTAGTGGTAGGCATTGAATCCACCTTTATAATTGCATCTTTTTGTGATTGCAACTGTTATCGGAACCCTCCGTTTTCTTCAGTGTCGGTGGCCAAGGCTGCAGGCTGCTGTGACCTCTAAGGTGGGCCTCATCCTGAACCAAAAAACGTGATCTGAACTGTGACTGTTGTTTCTTAGGGGCACAACAGGCCCCTGGTTCCGTTATGTGACTGTATGTCTAAATTATTATTTGGCACTTTCACTCCCTTTTACTACCTTTTTTGTTTTTTTTATGGTAAGTTTCGAATTGCAATTAATGGAGAAAACGGATTCATGTAGCCGACCCCAATTGATTGGGACTTGAGGCTCAGTTTGAGTTGGTTTTGTTAAAGTGGGCATCGGATCAACTTGTTGCAGGACTAAAGTTGCCACAGCTGAGGGGCTATATTGAGTTCCTGAATGTATCCTTTCATTATCCTTCAAGAGCAACGGTACGCTTCTTAGCCCTTAAGGCTTTATCTTTAACACACTGAGACTTGCATCTTGCTTTTCAGTTTGATGTTGCTTGATAATGATAACCAGAAAGGAGGATAGATTGATTGATTAGTTCTAAGCACTGTTTACCTAATGCTGTTTGGCTCTTCTTTGGTTGCACTTGCATGATGCACCAAGTAAGCTTGTCCACTATGAGAAGTTCAGTTAGAATTGCACATAAAACTCGCCAAGTGTTCTCCCCATTTTGGGGACACGTCATGAGGTTGCTGCAGAAGTGCTTGAGCTGCTCCATGTGTGAGGACAGTATTTTACCTAGGAAAGAAATGGATAAGATTTGCCGATCACAAAAAAAATAAAAAAAAAAGAAATGGATAAGATTGAGAAACCGAATATCATAGTCTGAATTTCTAGAGAAATTTTCATGTCAGAATCTGATTACGCTCTCCTTTTACCCTCCATGCATATTTGCTGCACTAATTTTTCGTATTGGAATGCGCTTAGCTGCAGAGTTTCTCAGCTCCTTCAAGAATTAACATGGGTCATGTGGTTTTCATGACATCTGTACTCCAAATTGCCACATCTGTCTTGCAGTAATGTTGCTTGCTTTTTTTTCGTAGTGGAAATTGTGATTAAGTTAGTACCAGCAGCGATAATGTTCACTTAAAGACTTTTGGAGTTATTGTTTTATGTTGATATTCTCATCACCGAACAGGTACCTGTACTGAAAGATGTTAACATCTCAGTGCATCCTAATGAAGTGGTTGCAATTGTAAGTAAGTGTTCTTCTCTTTATTGGTGCTATTTCTTCCTTAACGACCATAAAAATTAAAGAAAACTACAATCTGCTGTTGCTTAGGTTGGTCTTAGTGGCAGTGGGAAAAGCACTCTTGTTAATCTTCTTCTTCGTCTTTATGAGCCAACAAGTGGTCAGGTGAGCTCCTTTACCTTGTGCTGGACTTGTAACATCTGGAATTGAATAAACGAAAGAGAAGAATTGGTGCTTCGCACTTGAGGGGACGATATTGATGGGCATACATTTCTTGCCACAAAAAGCCTTTCAGAAAGATACAGAAGTACTGCAAGTCTAACAATATCTGCTGCAGGACTACTTGAACTCAAAAAAAGCACTAAAAAAAAAAAAAGAACTCAAAAGGCATCTGGCTGTTACTAAGGAAGAAATCCTTGGAAATCCTGTTTATAGAAGCATGAGCACACATTTATAAGAATATGTTATAGATATTAAGAAAATTGTGAGGAGCCTGTGATTCCTTTAAATTAATATTCTTTTTTTTTTTTTTTGAAGAGAACACAAAACCCATAAATTAATCTGAAATATTATTCAATCTACCAAAGATGTTATATCTTAGGTTGAGCTTTAGTCATTTGTGATCTTTGTGAAAATTTTCACTTTATTAACCTTTTTCTTTCAAGAAATTACCATGGGTGACTTGGCTTCAACTAGGGACCAGATATTACATTGTTCCTTTGTTGTTCTTATTTATTCATATGGTACACAAATCTATATTACTCTAGCTTTTCACTAATACTTCTTGTTTTGTAGATT
The DNA here is from genome assembly GCA_036023075.1 of Gaultheria prostrata. Classification (NCBI taxonomy): domain Eukaryota; kingdom Viridiplantae; phylum Streptophyta; class Magnoliopsida; order Ericales; family Ericaceae; genus Gaultheria; species Gaultheria prostrata. Next base: position 47,352 of record JAXBDA010001285.1, read on the forward strand.
TTAATTGATGGCCTGCCTCTTAAAGACTTGGACATTAAGTGGTTGAGGCAACGAGTTGGATATGTGGGACAGGTACTGATTTCCAACTTTTAGCCCCTTTCTAGGGTGACAAATATAAGACATTCCTTCTCTTACTGGAAAGGTTTTTTCATAGGAACCCCGACTCTTCCGGATGAATGTAAGTTCAAACATAAGATATGGATGCATGCGACATGTTACACAGGAGGATGTGGAATCGGCTGCCAAGCAAGCATACGCCCACGACTTCATCGTATCCCTACCTAATGGTTACCAAACAATTGTTGATGATGACTTGCTCAGTGGTGGACAAAAGCAACGAATTGCAATTGCTCGTGCTGTTCTTAGAGACCCGACCATTTTGATTCTTGATGAAGCCACTAGTGCTCTAGATGCAGAAAGTGAACACAATGTCAAGGTATTTTATATTTAACTCAAATTGGGAAAAAAAACCTAGCACGTGGGAAGTTGGAAGTCACTGATTCACTGATGTGTTGTATGTAGGGTGTCCTCCGTGCCATAAGGAGTGACCGGAAGACCAAGAGAGCCGTCATAATAATTGCACACAGGTAAGGTCGTCTATCCTCTCCATTTCAGTATATCGATAGCAAGCTCTAGTTCATATTTCCCCCTTTCTGCAGGCTCTCCACGATACAAGCTGCTGACAGGATAGTGGTAATGGATGCTGGCCAAATTGTTGAGGTATGCGCTCTGATTGGTGGATTTGCTTATTAATGGAAATGTTGTCATAGTCTGTTGTTTCTATGGTGGTTCTCTAGTTTACAAAGTAGCACGAATATGGACATGGATACCACGGCAAAGATGTGCCCATACGGCTGGCATTTCAACAGGATCAGAACACAGCATGGGTGTTCGAGTAAAATTCTGGAACCAGTTTTTAAATTCAAGAAGCAGCTTCTAGATTCTAGCTTTCTCAAAGCAGTTTTCAGTTTGTGCCAAAGATTTTTCCTCAACCAGATTTTAGATTATAGGGGGCTTATAGAAACTGAGAAAGGTCTCAAATTATGAATTTGGAGAAGCTGGGCTTGGGTGCTTCAAGGACAGATTTTTTATTCTAACTGATTTAAAAGTTCATTTTCATCTTTTGCAACAAACACCACTAGCTTTTTTTGCAGCTTGATCTTAACTAGAGGCAAGGGCGGCTCTAGTGAGCTTTCAGAGGGGTCTGGATTCAAAAAGTGTAGTAAAATTTTACAATTGGTTACAACAACAACATTGTGTGCTGGATCATTCATAAAAAGCCGAAGTAAATGAAAATTCACTTAAATTTGTGTTTTAGTGGATCATATAACTCAACAAAACAAAACAATCTAGGCTCGATAAGTTTTTCAATCATAATTGATATCTTTCTTTTATATACTCATTTGAACACAAAAATTTTAAATACATTTTTTTCTCCAAGCTAAAATTCTGCAGCGGCCCCTGACTAGGGGATAGCAAACAATAGGTGTTTGCACATTTTTAGGATGGGTGGGATAGTGGAGTAGTGTTATGACAGTGTTTTTTAATTTATTACTACTTAGCCCGTAACTGTTATTTAATGGCACATTAAAAATAGTTGTAATTGTCTAATTTTTCGAAGGAGAATTATGGAAATCACTTTTGTGTCGAGGCTTCCAAAGTTGTTCACACCAAAAAGCACTTCTCCCTTTATATGTTACAGAATAGATATATCAGAACAGATTCATAATCGCAGAGCGACACAAAAAATGGTTTCCAAGTTCTGCTAGGATCAAAATATTATTGTCAGGCAAAATCTTCATCTACATTACGAAAGTATTTCCACAACCATTCCAAACACCCCCGACATAGCTAGGACACGAGATTTCAAGTGTTTGGCATGTGTTTGGGGAGCGTACAATGAGGGTAGGGGTCCAACACGGACATGCGGCATTGTTGGAATAATATGCTTCTTAGGTTATTTATTCAGGTGATCATAAGCAACGGACAGCCTTAACTTGCCAAAACTTGCCACTTCTTTAGATTCTGAAGGTTTTGATAATGCTATCCTTATATGACACCGAGTCACCGACTAATGTTATACATGCAGATGGGCAACCACATGGAGCTTCTCAGTAAAGATGGCTTGTATGCACGACTAACCAAGAGACAAGCTGATGCGGTGGCATGATACGCAACAAATTGATGCGGGATATGTTCTTGTATATGTTTTTCTTCAAAGATGGAGGACTCTTTCATTGGTTACCATTCACAATGGTATTGGTCCAGCAAAGAAGATTTCGGAAATTTTCCTGAATTAGGAAAGAAAGTAGTATATAATTGAAGTAGTTGCAGTGCAGCCTTAAGGAGAGTGATGCATCCAATTCTTGGTTTTTCACTGATTTGATGCATCTAATTCTTGATTTCAAATTTATTTGGTTATTTTTATAAGAACCCTTGAACAAGGTTAATTCCACACAAAGTAACTGAAAATGCAAACATTGCAGGAGGTTCAGAGTGGTGCATATCTCCACTATGTAGAAATTACCATCACGGCAGCCCTTGTAGAGTATATTGGGCCTTTTGTAAATCTTCTTTTTGTTGTAAGACTTATAAACAACACTATGTCAATATGCCCATGAGGATGTGTGGCATTTTACGATTGACAGGTTCTTTAAAGAGCATTCTTTAAATAGGATTCTGCAGGGATTGAAGCTTATCTTTGTTGGTAGTTACATAGTCTTGGAATATGCAAATTCATGGTGCATCTTTGACACATTATCAATACCAGTGCAGGAACCATGTCCCCTCTTCCCTTTTACACCGAAGATGAATAACCGTTCTTTAAATAGGATTCCACATTTTACAATGTTGATGTGCAAACTGGGCACTGCAGGCTTTTCCAAATGGATCTTGCTAACCTCCACTCATTAGGATTAGGATAATATGCATCTAATGATAAGCAAGAAAGAATATCAATACACATTTTACGGATAGGGAACTGATAATGCCAAAATCCTTTTTGTTCCAGCCAAAACTCTTTTATTGCACAACTTAATTGCTCTCCACTATACTACTTGTTTTATAAAAATGACCCTTGAAATTGCACATGATATTTTATCATTAATTTTAGAAGTGGGGGACAATTAAATCATGCAATGAAAGAGTTTTGGCATGAACAAAAAGGGTTTTGGCATTATCAGCCCCCTTACGGATATCAATACATTTTTCTCGGTTATCGATATACTTTTTACACATTATCTCCATGACAAACAAGCAAATCCAATAAATATAAAAACATTGCATATTATGCATAGCTGTCTTAGCAAAATTATGGGCAGCGGTTACAATAGATCTAGCTACTTTCATAACTTTAACATAATCAAAACTAGTGCATAACGACAGAAATCCAAGAGAGCAGGTTGGGTTAAAACTGGCGCCTCCATTGGACTATTAAGTCCTTTGACAAACTCCAAGCTATCGGTAGAGATGAACACCTTTAAATCCTTACCCTTAGCCCATTGCAAAGCCAAAATACCTGCGCTGATCTCTACTAAAGTTGCACTCGCTTTGTGTTCCATCACCTGCTGGGCTTCCTCTACATTTTGACCACTATTCTTCACCCATGCATACTCCTTTTAACGTACTCGAGTCCCAAGCCCCATCTATCACAAAATGCTTCACATTGGCTGAACATGTAGCCAACTTCTGGTTCTCTCATGATGTGTGGTTTTTTACCCACTATGCCCTTAGAGCCAATCATGGTTTTCGATTTGCTCTTCTTTTCTGGATCAAAACTGAATCTCAGGCCGCAAATCTTGCTAGAATTGTATCAGGTTTTGTTGTCTCTCCTCGAAATACCCTATCATTACGGTTACACCAGATAGTCCAGAGCATACATACTGAATCCCATATCGCCCTTTTATCTAGAGTAGTTTTAAGCCAACCTTCCAGCCATTCAATAACCGACACAGAGCTACCATTATCAGAATCAAAACCCAAATGGGAAGCTCTCCATAGTCTTTTGGAAAAAAAAAGGCACTTGAAAAACAGGTGTTTCCAGAGTTTCATGCTCTGTCTCGCACATTGGGCATGCCAACTCGATATCCAATCCCTTCGACTTAAACATCTTTAACCGCCAGGATGCATGAACTACTTTCCAGATGAAGATCATGAACTTGGGAGGAAAATTCAAAGCCCATACATTAACTCATGCCTCAAACGACACCTGTCTTCCTTGTAGATCTCCAGAATATTGCCTATGAAACCTGAGAAAGTATGTTGTTTTGACTGAAAACTTCTTTAACTGGCTCCCAATATTGCTCATCTTGAGCATCTGTAACCGGGATATATAGAGTCAAGATTCTGTTTACAATGTCTTTGGGAAATTATCATCATGGCAGGAGATTCAGAGTGGGTGCATATCTCCACTATGTAGATTCCTGTCTCTTTGAGTTTGAGGTACCATATTGTTAGGGGGAGGAAATTACCATCACGGTAGCCCTTGTGGAGTATGTGGAGTATATTGGGCCTTTTGCAACTCTTCTTTTTGTTGTAAGACTTATAAATAATACTATGTCAATATGCCCATGAAGGGGTGTGGCATTTTACTATTGGCAGGTTCTTTAAAGAGCATTCTTTGAATAGGATTCTGCAGGGATTCAAGTTTATGTTTGTTGGCAGTTACATAGTCTTGGAATATGCAAATTCATGGTGCATCTTTGACACATTATCAATACCAGTGCAGGAACCATGTCCCCTTCCCTTTTACAATGAAGATGATAATTGCTCTTTAAATAGGATTCCGCATTTTATAATGTTTTGTTGATGTGCAAACTGGGCTGCAGGCTTTTCCAAATGGGTCTTGCTAAAAATGATAAAGCCTCCATCCAACACATTCTAACTCCTGAATCATCTCCAAGATTTGTGAAGAAGATGATAATGTGGCTTGAATGTTCTTCAGAGCTTTAGGTGGAGGATAATATGCATGTAATGATAAATAAATTCAGATATCGATATACATTTTATGGATATCAATACACATTTCTTGGATATTGATATACTTTTTACACATTATCCTCCACTCTGGTTAGCATTTTCCTTTCTAAATTTGAAAAACAAAGTGAATTTATATCAATTCCATACGAAGTGAATTTATATCAATTCAAATTTTAACTTTGAAGTCAAGTAAATTTGTCACATTCACCAAGGATTTGCTTCTAGCCTTTACTCATTTCCCTTAGTTATTGACAAATTGACTATGCATATTTAAGATACTATCTGCTTGCGACCTAGCATTGCTGTAGTTAGCGTCACCTCAAGCATGGGGCTAGGTCGTTGCTAGCATAGTAATCCGGCAAGCCCGGGATCGATTTCCACATGGACCGAATGCTACCGACATGAGATTTGACTTGCAATGAAATTTGGCGTTAAGACAGCCAACTTTTAAAGTGGATTTGTGTGTGGACTCTCTCTACCTCAACTAAATGACTAGAAAATGAAGTTTTTACTATTTTAAACTAATGGCAAAGTCACGGGATTCATAACACCCATGACTTGAATTAAATTGTTCCTCTTGAGATTACACGGGGAAGGCACGTAGTCAAACATGCTCAACCGGAAGATTTAACATTTTAGCACATTTGGGTTCTAGAAAATAGGTTTGTTAAAGAGTAGGGGTCATTAAGGCATTTTGACAAACACTTTGAAATGTCATAGCTCTAAGCACCATGTGTGGCAAGTGGTCAAGCCCTTGCCTACACTTGATTAAAAAGGTTAACAATTCTAAGTTTTGGTACATAAAGTTGAACCCTAACTCTTAAACAAATAAACATTGATGGTCATTTTGAGAGGAAAACAAAATAACCCAAGCTATGGGGTGCTACTCACACCATGACTAAGCCTTGCTACACTACTCACACATAATCAAAGGAGAGATGAAAATACTAAGGAGAAATGACATAAAAATGTGAAACATAACTAAAATGGAAATAAGCCAGAGATTTACGTAGCAAATGATGAGTACAATATCATTAATGAAGACAAAATACCTTGAATCGTAATAGAAATGCCCCAAATCTAGAGAGAAGTGGGAGAACAAAGTAGTAAAATGAGGATGGAGAGAGAGAGAGAGAGAGATAAGATAACCCTAAAAATCTGAGGTTGGAGACCTTTTATAGGTCCCAAAATTCGTGCCAAACTATTACAAAAATGCCACTAGAAATTTCCTGACCGGGCACAAAAGTTGCAGAAAAATGTAGCTGCTACCGGTAGCAATATATGTATTGCTCCTAGTAGCTACCTTGAATCTGGGCTCCTACTCGCTGGCTGGTAGCCGTATGTGTATTGCTACCGGTATCAAACTTCAGCTTTTCTCTCTGATCATTGGCTACCAGTAGCAATATGTGTATTGCTACTGGTAGCAACTGGGCATTCCCTTGCTTTCCTTTGCTTGATCTTTTCTTGGTCTTTTGACTTCCCGAGTCTCATCCAATGCTTCGTTCCTTGACTCTCGAGACTAAGTGGCAGGGTGCCACATGCACTCAGATACCCCTTTGATTATCCGTGGCGTTGAAACACGCCTTATTCTCGAATTTCTCCTAAAAGTATCAAAATGCACCCATGCAAAACATCAATCGTATAAAAGCCGCATTATGCATGCGTGCGTGGGAAAAACGAGGGAGATAAGCCACTTTATTTACACTTTTAAGGACTTATCACTATCTCGTAGTATTTGTTGTTTGCGAGTGTTATTGTGTTAGTCAATGAAACTACAAGGAGTCAACATTAAACTAGAAATTTGAATCAAAGTGATGGAATAAAAAAAATTAGGATTAGTAGGAGTAAACTGGCGTATATGGAATGTAAGTTTAGTGGTAGTCAAAGTGTTAGTGTTGATAAAAGCAACCCTAAAAAATAAAAATAACCATCAAGCGAGTGATTTTACGGATTTTGAATCAAGTGGAAGATTGTAGATGATATAATACTTCTTAGTTGATACCCCATTTCCTCCACCGCTTCAGATTATCAAGAAGGTTGTCATTAAAAGTCTCTATAGATTCACGCAATAAAATACAGTTTTGCCCTAAGAAAAACTAGGTTTGTGGGCAGCTCTCCCCATAAGGACAAAATCAAGACATGATGACCTAACTGTCTCGAACATCATTCCAAAACGAGAAGTTTGACACCCCTGTTAGACATTAAATTTGGCAATTTCGGTACTAGAAAAGTTAGAGCGGCTCCTTACAATGCAACAAAGACCAATATTGGAACACCCCAGAATTCACTGACTTTGGTCCATGTACCAAACACGTCGTCATCTGTTAAGCACACAATATTGTATATCTTTTTTACTTACTCCCTTGTTTTTGTTATACTTGCATAGTTATACTCTTTTGTTTGTTTTGGGTAAATGAAGATTTTATATACCACGAATGAAAAGAACAACATCAAAGGGGCATTCCCCCGAAACAAGAATACAACCAACTAGAGCCAACACAAGGCTATCGACACAAACACCAGGACAAAACTAACAAGAACAAACCAACAGACTAGGTTATATACATTTTTACACCAGAAAACTCAGGAATGAGAAAAGATGTTGACTGGTAAATGCCACTGAGAGCACAGTGCCATACTACCCACTGATAAACATTTCACCAAGAGCTAATGCAAACCCTGATATCTGTCCACATTTTGATCTCCAGCAAAGTCGAATCCAAGCTAAAGTTCTAGAAAATTCTCCTATTTCGTTCCAACCAAACATGGTAGATCAAGGCTGCCAGCCTGCCACCATAAGCTTAGACACCATGCCAACAAACTTAGAGCCTTGAGGGATTTGTACCAACCAGCTAACAATTTGGGACAAGGTAGAAGAAGGGCAAGGAGTAGGACACTTACTCCGCAGTGTTGTCCACAACTGATAGTTATACTCTTAGATTTTACATAATGTTATGTGCAGGGTATGTTTTTGTTCATTTTAGGTAATTCGAGGTTAGAGATGTTCCCGAGAGTTTTCACTTGTCCCCGAGAGTACTCAAGGTCCCAAGTCATAATTGAAGGTGATTGTCCAAAGCATATAACTCAAGATGAGAAGCCCTTGAGACCCAATGAAGGACCAAAAGCCAATGGAAGAAAAAGTGAAAGAATTTGGAAAATCTAGTCTTTTTGTGATAGTGGAAAGCTTTTTAGCTCTACCGGTAGTAAGTCGAATTTTGGTTCTAGATTCTACTAGCGTTTTGTACCAGTAGTAGTAGCCTTTTTGCTCTACCGATACGGACCGATAGTACGTTTGTTTTCCATATATTTTACTTCTCTATAACCCTTTTTACACACTCTCTCAACCTTTAAGTTTAGCTCACAATCCCCATGTTCTTGAGCTTGAATTTCCAGTTTCTCTTGTAATTCCATAAAACCTGTAAAATACCTTTCAATTTCAATATAATTTCTAGTATTAATCATGTTTCTCTACATGTTTTGTGTATTTTATTCTCTTTTATTGTTGATTTCTTCTACCATCTGAGGGGTAGCCACATATGGCTTGGTCTTAAGGTGAGATTTCATCCTATGACCTAGCTGAATCTCTGCTCTCTTTATTGAATATCAAAGTTACATTGTTACAACAATTGTGTTACGCATTTCCCCGCATTAAAATATCTTTTATCCAAAATAGAAGGATTAGAGGAATTGAACTCAAGCAACATAGAATTAAGAAACACACAAACACCGCTAGCGCCAAGACATTAGCTAGTATTTTGAAATTTAAAGCGGTTTATATTTGATATATCTTAGACTGATTTGAAAGAGTAGTTCTATGTTTTCGCTTAAATTTCAGGGCCTAGAGCTGCCACCCCTCCTGCTTCAAAAACATAAACTTAAATAAATTTGAAAATTGCCAACTCCAAATAAATCTATTATTTGTCGGGCTCAAGATAAGGAAATAAATATATATATATATATATATATATATATATATATATACACACACACGTATATAGGTTCCACTTCTAGTCAGGGATCCCTGAATTTGTTTAAATTGTTAGGATTTTTATTCGCGAAATATCATTTTATCACAAGAATAAATCGACCACATCAATATAGAAATACAACAAGTAAATCAAGAGTACGAAAATAGTAAAAGTAGGAAAGATGTTGCCTGTGAGAATGAGAGTCGTGTAGTCACTGTCTTAAGACTAATATTCCTCCCCTAGTGAAGGTACCACCGGAGTGTACTAGCCCCAAGATTAAACCCAAGAGCTCACAAGCATTCCTCATCCAATGTTCACGACCATCGGGAGGTTTGAACGAGTTACGAACCGAGTTGCCCAACACTATAGAAAATAGCATAAGAATATTGTAAAACTCTGTTTCATTATTTGTGTATCCTCTCCATATACTTCTTAACACTTCCTCTATTTCTCCACTCTTTCCAACTTTGCACAAATTCCAAATATACAGAGGTAAATGTATAATTCCCCTTAATGGTTATAATAGCTATTAATAAATCCACTATTAACTTTTTTGTAACCGAAATAATATTTATATACAATAAGTTTTGTAACGGTCAATTAATGATATTAAATAATAATATTTTTGTTTTTATTAAAAAGTTCCAACCCCACTTTTAATAAAAATGAAAAATATATAAATATTTTTTTTAGACTTGAAAAACAAAATGTAGGTAGTATACATAGGGTATAAGAAAATAATTGGGCAACTATATACTGTGCAATGGGTGTGGGAGTCAGGGATCCCTCTCATTCTCACATTTTCCGATTGAATTTTGATGATCTGAGTCATTCAATGTGTTTAAAACATGTTTTTAAGACCCCTTGTGAGGAATCGTAAAAAAAATATGACCGGGAAGGGCTTCATCCGAGCAGTTTTTCATACAAACCGTAAGGCTTCATCCGAGCAGTTTTTCATACGAACCGTAGGATATATATTTTATGAAAAATTACTCGGATGAAGCCCTTTCCTGTCATTTTTTCTGATGATTCCTCGCGGGCACCCTTAAAAACACATTCTAAACACATTGGATGGTTTGGATCATCAAAATTCAATCGGGAAAGGTGAGGTCTTGACTTTAACAAAAGTCAGGTATCCCTGACTAGAAGTTTTCCATATCTTATATAGTATTGCAGGATGAGTTTTCGTGAGAAGCGGCGTGAGAGCGACAAGTGGCACGAATGGATTGGTTTGTCATATAGGATTTTGAGTGAAGCATGTGACATAATTTTCTCACATTCCCTCAATCTTTTTTTGAATTTCAAAATGTTAAGGTAGTTTGTTATTCCGTAAAATCTTTTTATTTTCCATAGTGGAACCAATCATCTTTATTATCTCCTTATCTCTCCATATTTCTTAAAGGATGCTTATAAGTAAGAAATGGTTTGAAAAAAGTATTCCTTAGAACCTTTGATTTCTTCATTGATATCTTCATTTTGAAAGGAAATAAATGATATACCGTAATTACATTTGCATGATGTACCAGTCATATCAAATCATACCACAATTAGAACTAGCACATTCTTAT